>OVAN01011676.1:0-14459 GCA_900406275.1 Anastatica hierochuntica | reverse complement strand
TATATATATATATATATATTCTCTTTCCAAAATAGAGCTAGTCTTTCACTTAAACCAATGGGTAGTAGAGTGAAGTGGTGACTGCAACATCCATTGAAAAACTTGTAAAATATAGTCATCCTGATTTTTCTTCTCTATTAGAAACATTATGTCGAGGAAGAGTTTTAATCTTAATTCCTTTAGACGTCAAACTGAAAGAGAGTTCCTAAGACTTTAATAGTTCCAACTGGTTGTAATAATTGGGAAATTGATGGTTTCCGAGAGACTATCTAACTCTTACAAGTAGAAGGTATCAAAACTTTAGAAGTAGAAGTCACATTCAATAAAAACTTTTCCTTATTAAAAAGGTACAACATATGTCTTCCTTGCCGAAGAGTGGGCACGAGAAGCAAATCGTTTCTCAGAACTTGATCCAGGTAAAGGACTTGGGCAAGCTTGCGGTTTAACAGTCTTCTTGGTTTGAACTTTCCTTTTCTTGGTTGACTTTTTGTCTGTTTAGCTCCAACATCATGGTCTGAACCCAACCGAAATTGTAGATCAGGACTCTCAAAGGGAGCATCGGACAGAGCAGTGTCGGAGGAAGTCTCGGCCCTGAGCTTCCTACAATCATAACTGGTTAGAGCGTATGTAGGTTGTATGCCCTTCGCGTTTCTTGATGATGAAGTAACCACTCGTTCATACTAAACGTTAACATCTTGAAGATTCTTAGATGAAAGTTGTAGATTTGTTTGAAAATTTTCCATGTTGAGGACCTTGTCAACAACATTAATACCAATATCAAGTCTACCGTGCACCGATATACGTGGCTCCTGCGGCAATACTTGAGAGATCCTCTCTAAAGCAGGACGGCGAGATCTTGAAGAAGTGGATCCTGTCTCTTGACCACCCGCCAGATCTTGTGTAGACGACTTGGTGGCTTTAACTCTTAGAGGGATTGGCGGAGGAGGTAGGGATAACATTGTTGTTTGGTCGTTTTTTGATTGCCCGTGATGAGTAATAACCACTATGGGAATTAGAGTTGTTGTGCCGTACCCGATCCTCACGTCGAGGAAATATGCTGCTAAGTTGACATGAAACTATATAAGAGCTTGGATGGGGTGAATACCCGACATAGAGTTTATTCTCTGCCTCTTGGATGATTAACTTGATTATATTTTGGGGGAGAACGTTTTCTAGAACTGTAATACCCAGAGTGAGAACGGTGACAATGAGAATCATTACGAGGCGATATTCTGGTAGACTTTTTTCTCATTTAGCCTTAATTTGTCTGAGTTCAAGGTTTGTAGAGTATTCAGTTGATTTGTTCCCATTATCTCTTCACGAGAACCTGATCTTGATGATGGATAATCCATGTTTCTCATGTATTAATGTGAAGCAGGAAAAGCAATGACATCATAAACATTCATATTTGAATTCCAATGTAGCTTCTTGCCCATCAATAGAAGTGAATTTCTTCTTCATCAGTAATGACTTAGTGGCATCAATAAACACTTGAACTCTAACATTCTCTGTATCCGCAGACGGAAAAGTTCCTAAATGATCACCAATTGTCTTCGTGATATCATACTTGTAATAGTGAATTAGGAGTTCATGGATGCAAATCCATAAGGGAATGGATGAGGGGAAAGTATATGAGATTATTGGTTCTCAACATTGGATAACTATAAGCCAACATTTGAAATGGAATGGGGCTTTACAAGATCCTCTTATGAGTTGAACTAGAAATTGAATCTTTCTCTTCCCAGAACTTTACCTTCAACAACATTTTCCAAGCCATAATTGAGGCATAAAACTCACCACTGTATTAGGGTGTTGGATACCAGAGTTTAGAACCCTTTTGATAAGTGTTAACTTGTTTGCCTCAATAAGATCTGAGTTGTCAACTGGAGGTAAACGGATGTCTGGATCTCGAGTCCAATTGTTGGAGGGAGTAAAGCCCTTCCCCTTGTCAGCCCGTGAGTATCTATGAACCATCAGAGTGGCTGAGTGTTCGAAGAAGAAATTTGAATTGACTCAGTAGTAAAACCAAACTGCTTGAGGGGATGATGCAGTGATTATCGTATCGCCCATGAAAGAGAACAACGAGAGAAAATAAAACCAGAATGCGCTTGCAGTAAAAAGGTCGCTAAAGATAGCGAAGATGAGCTGAGAAGAATCAGGGTAAGAGAAGGATGATCTTTCATTCGAGGTGATCACAATCGTTGCTAGGGTGAGAATTGCCCGTGAATCGTCCTAACCCTAGCACCGTCATCTTCCCTTCCAACTATTTTAGTAAGTTTATGAACCTTATTCTAACGTAATTTAAAATCGAATATTTTTTGTTGTACAATATACATTAAAATATTTATTTATACAATCATCGATCTCAATCGTATTGTTTTCTAAAATAAAATAAAAAAATAATGTTCAATGGTGTAGAGAGTGTTTCGAAGCTTTTCTAGTGGATTTAAAATGAATGAAGCTCTAATTAATCAACATCGTGAGTTTATTGGATAACTTTAACATTAATACGTGGAGTAAATTGAAGGCAATAAGTGGAGCAGACATAAAAGACAAAAAAAATAAACATGCAAAATTAGATAAACAATAATGATTTATTGATGTATGGCGACTGTTTTGTACCTTTCTTACTAGATTATTATAAGCGTATGTCTAATTAATCAACAGTATATTAGAAAATCACTTTGTGAAATCACAAGTCACATAGTTAACTTATTTCAACCGTCGTCTTCACTTCTTTAGCTAGGATCCTAATTGAAAACAGAATGTCTAATTAATCAGTGACGAATTGATGATTTTATTCACCATATTCTAGTAAGATGAGATATTGATGATAATACTCACCATATGTATGTTGGAAGAAGACAATCCGAGAAGTAAAGAGCTGAAGAGAGAATGAGTCTTTTGTTGTTTTTAGTTTTCAATAAAGACTTGTTGTTACGGTCAAAGTTGTTACTAAGGTAGTTCTGTTTTCTCTGCAATTTCTTAGGAGTTCTTTGTTGATGTAAAGGCTATAAAAGGCCAACGTATTTCTTTGAATAAAGTAGTGAAGTTTTCAGCATCTATACAAACGAGCTTTTGATCTTTCATAGTGGTATCAGAGCTCGCTAGATATTGAAAACTCAAGAAAGAAACCGTAGTTTCAAAACACAAAAGAAAGGTGAAATGGGTGATGACAAAATGAAGTTACCACAATTTGATGGCCACTGGGATCATTGGAGTGAAGTAATGGAGAATTTCTTCAGGGCCAAAGGATTGTGGAGTATGATCGAAATCGGATATGAGGAACCTGCCACCACGACGGTCCTCACTACAGATCAACGGCAACAACTCGACGATGCCAAAACCAATGATCACAAACTGAAGCACTATCTTTATCAGTCCATTGATAGAGTGACGATCGAGCAAATTTCATATCGGAGGACATCTAAAACCATTTGGGAATCCACGAAGAAGAAGTTCGGTGGGAACGATCGTGTGAAGAAGTCATTGTTGCAAAAGCTAAGAAGGGATTTTGAGCTGTTGGAGATGAAAGAAATGGAGACGGTGGACGAGTATTTTGGGAGAGTACTAGTCATTACAAACCAGATGAGGAGTAACGGAGAGACAATGGCTGACTCCAAAGTAGTTGAAAAGATCCTACGAACTCTCAGTGAAAAATTCATGTATGTGGTGGTATTAATTGAGGAATCTAAGGACATCGAGTTGGTCACGCTTGATGAACTCCAGAGCTCATTGGCGGTACATGAACAGAAGTTCAAGAAACAGGACAAAGGAGATGATCAAGTCCTGAACGTTACCTATGGAAGAGGGGTCGGAACCAGAGGAAGAGGCGCTTATGGTAGAGGCAGAGGACGTGGTCGTGGACGCACGTTTCCAAACAAAAGCACTGTGGAGTGCTATAAGTGCCACCGCCTTGGACATTTCAAAAATGAATGTCCAAAATGGGAAGAAGAAGCTAACTACGCCGATGAAGATGAAGAAATGTTATTGATGGCGTATGAGGTAGAAGACGAAGAAGATGTTGAGACAAAAATGGAGAAGTTGTTGATAACGTACGTTGGTGATGGTGGCGAAAAAGAAAGAATGAGGAAGAAAGCTTGGTTTCTAGACTCAGGCTGCTCAAACCACATGAGTGGAGACCGAGAGCTGTTTTTGGAGATGAACACTGAGTTTAAACACTCAGTAAAGCTGGGAAATGACAAAAGGTTGGAGGTTGTAGGCAAGGGAAATGTAAAGCTGGTCTTAAATGGTGTTGCATACATTATCAGCGAGGTATACTACATTCCAGAGCTCAAAAACAACTTACTGAGTCTTGGACAGCTTCAGGAGAAAGATTTAACTATCATCATTCAGAGAGGAGCTTGCAAAATCTATCATGATGTGAAAGGGTTGATTGCAGAGAGTAAGATGAGCAGGAACAGAATGTTCATGTTGTATGATCAAACCGATGATAAAGTTAATCAGCATAGGTGTCTACAAACTGTTGCAGAGGACGTGCCAAAGCTCTGGCACGAACGATATGGGCATCTCAGCTACACGGGAATGAAGACGTTGCAGAGCAAGCAAATGGTGTATGGCCTCCCAAAGTTTGATACACCAAATTTCACTTGCTTTGATTGCTTGGTGGGCAAGTAGTCAAGAAACCCCATCTCCAAGACAAGTACGTGGAGAGCAAGAGAATTTCTGGAGCTCATACATTGAGATATCTGTGGTCCGATCAGTCCTATCACCACTAGTGGCAAGAAGTATGTTCTATGCTTTATTGACGACTACAGCCGAAAAGCATGGGCTTATCTCTTGAAAGAGAAATCTGAAGCATTTGATCACTTCAAAACATTTAAGAAGAAGGTGGAGACAGAAAGTGGAAAGAAGATCAAATGTTTGAGAACTGATCGTGGAGGAGAATATACATCAACCGAGTTCTCTGTTTTCTGTAAGGAGGAAGGAATTCGCAGACAACTGACCACGGCATACACGCCACAGCAAAACGGTGTTGTGGAGAGGAAGAATCGCACCGTTATGAACATGGTCAGGTCTATGCTTTCAATGAGGAATGTACCAAAGACATTTTGGGCAGAGGCTGTAATCTGGACATTTTACATTCTAAACAGATGTCCTACTCATTCGGTGAAAGATATGACTCCACAAGAAGCATGGAGTGGAATCAAGCCAAGTGTGGAACATTTCAGGGTGTGGGGAAGTATTGTGCATGTCCATATCCCAGATCAGAAAAGATGGAAACTCGATGATAAAAGCACTACTTGCATACTACTTGGTTTCTCAGAAGAATCGAAGGGATATCGACTTTACAATCCAGAAACCAAGAAAATTATTGTAAGCAAGGACGTGATATTTGAAGAAACGAAAGAATGGAACTGGAAAGAAACTCAAGATCACCTTGATTCTAATCTTACTTGGAATGGTGATGATCATATATGGGAAAGCGATGAAGAGAATGAAGGAGAACACGAAAGTGAGGAAGTGCAGCCTGCGGTGGTCACCGAAGAAGTCCAAACTGAGCAGCCTACAGGTGTTAGGGAGGGTCGAGTGACACGACCTCCACGCTATCTCAATGATTACGTCACAGGGAATGAGATCGATGATGATGAGTACGAAGTTAACATGGCGGTAGTTAATTCATCTGATCCTCACACGTTCGAAGAAGCAGAAAAGAGTCTCAGATGGAGAGAAGCCAAGGATGAGGAGATAAAGTCGATTGAAAGAAATCAAACTTGGGAGCTTTTGGAGTTGCCAGAAGGAGCAAAATGTATTGGTGTCAAGTGGATCTACAAGACGAAACTCAACGAAAGTGGAGAAGTAAACAAATACAAGGCTCGCTTGGTGGCAAAGGGGTATTCTCAGGAACACGGGGTCGACTACACTGAGGTATACGCTCCTGTGGCCCGAATGGACACTATAAGAACTATCTTGTCTACTGCAGCAAGGAAAGGTTGGAACATTTATCAATTAGATGTCAAGTCGGCTTTTCTCTATGGGGTTCTTGAGGAGGATGTCTACATACAACAACCTAAGGGCTACGTGGTTAATGGTGAAGAAGAAAAAGTATATAAGCTTCACAAGGCGTTGTATGGTTTAAAGCAGGCGCCAAGAGCCTGGTTTAGTCGAATTGAGGAATACTTTGCCAAAGCCGGTTTTGAAAAATCTCAGAATGAAGAAACTCTGTTTCTCAAAACAAATAAACGTGGAAACTCACTTTACGTTAGCGTTTATGTAGATGATCTAATCTACACTGGAGATGATGCCTCAATGATGAAAGAGTTCAAGGAATCAATGGAGGATGAATTTGCTATGACAGATCTTGGGAAGATGCGATATTTTCTCGGCATAGAAGTGCTACAGACGCCACACGGGATACACATCTCACAAGGAAAGTATGTTCTTGAAGTATTAAGACGATTTGATATGGAGAATTGCAATTCTGTAAACAATCCAATGATACCTGGGAGCAAGTTGAGTTTAGATGAAGAAGGAGAACGAATAGATGAGACGTTTTACAAGCAAATAATCGGCAGTCTCATGTACATAACAACTACCAGACCGGACCTGCAATTCTCTGTAAGTTTTCTAAGCCGTTACATGTCTAAGCCTACAATACTGCATCTACAAGCTGCAAAAAGGGTACTGAGATACTTGAGAGGTACGGTGGACTTTGGCATTTGGTATAAGAGAGGAGGAACCGGAGAAGTGTCTGTGTATACTGACAGCGATTTTGCCGGAGATGTTGATAGTAGAAAAAGTACATCGGGCTATGTATTTCTCATGGATGGAAGTGCTGTTGCTTGGTTGTCAAAGAAGCAACCCATTGTCACTCTCTCTACCACGGAAGCTGAATATGTGGCTGCATCTATCTGTGCGTGTCAAGCTGTTTGGTTCAAGAGAATACTAGAGGAATTGGGTTACGATGTGGGAGGAAGCACAATCATTCATTGTGATAATACTTCGACCATTAAGTTGTCTAAGAATCCGATTTTTCACGGAAGATGCAAGCATATTGGTGTTCGTTTTCATTTTCTACGTGAACTAGTTAATGAAGGAGCCATAAGTCTTGAGCATTGTGGGTCAAGTGATCAAGTGGCTGACATTTTCACAAAGCCATTGAAGCGTGAAACGTTTGAAGATCTAAGAAGAAAGCTTGGAGTTTGCTCGGTGTCAGATAAGCTCAAACTTGTGAACTAAGTTTAAGCTTAGGGAGGGTTTGTTGGAAGAAGACAATCCGAGAAGTAAGGAGCTGAAGAGAGAATGAGTCTCTTGTTGTTTTTAGTTTTCAATAAAGACCTGTTGTTACGGTCAAAATTGTTACTAAGGTAGTTCTGTTTTCTCTGCAATTTCTTAGGAGTTCTTTGTTGATGTAAAGGTTATAAAAGACCAACGTATTTCATTAAATAAAGTAGTGAAGTTTTCAGCATCAATACAAACGAGCTTTTGATCTTTCAATGTACACGATCTTTTAAAATAATTATCACTTTCTTATAACCAACAATGTCTGCCGTCTATAGAACAAACTTGATGTGACGTATACTAACATGATAGTGTATATATAATTTTGCATGACTATCTTTACAGTTTTTTTTCTTTTGATAATGACAATCTTTACAAGTTATCAACACGAAAACAAAATCAATGAAGAGGATTGAAAATTCTGAATTGTTATCAAAAAAGAAAAAATGAAGATAAAATTTCTATACGAAGCAATATCAAATTCGGCAAAGTCTCCCGATATGTTCTATGTTCCTGTGTGATTTTGCATCTCCCAACATTCTCCTAACTAACCGATGACTTGTAATCCTAAATTGTAATGATTATTATTCCATATATCTTTGAAAAAAACTTCGGTATTGGACGTATATCAATTTTCAATGTAATTTTCGATATTTTATTTATTTCTTAAACTTGATTGTGGAAAGTTCGCTACAAGTTCAGCTACATGACTTATAACCAATTATTTCATGTTGAATACAGTTTTTAATCAACTTCTAATGCACTTCATTTGTATGCCACTATGATTAGTCCATGTAACCCATAAGTTTTGTCTTTGACTACAAGTTATGATTTTTTTTTTTTTTGGGTGTGAATATAGTTATCAATTTCGTCCAAACATTTGATTTAAAACTATATACTATGATTAATGTATATGTGTGTTTCATAACATATAAAATTAGGCAATGTCTAAGGTTTTATAGTCAAATGAATAAGTTTCGTCGTCCTTTTGAAAACATTATAGATTCATACTGCATGTATTTTAAAGCTAAGAAAAATTTGACAATATTTTTTTTTATAATCATTGACAGTGTTTTTCGATAAATAAATAATAAAAATGTTCTAAGCAAACCGTTATCAATTCAGGCATAGCTTTGCAAGTCAGTAAAAAGGAAATTAGTTTTGCTTCTTCTTTTATGGCTTGTGAGTTGTGAAGGGACGACCATCAAGTTCTACTTTATTTTTAGTGTGCTGTAATAATTGAACAATTGTGCGTTTTAGCATCGCAAACTCCATGTAATTGTTTTTTTTTTTGGGTAAACAAAACGTTATGAAACAGGGATATTAACTTCATATATTTGTTCTTATATAAAAAAAAAACTTCATATATTTGTTCTAGGAATTAATCTGATTTTGGTCGTAAAATGTTGAAGAAAAAACAGGCAATAACTTTAGCGGGGGACGAAAGGTTACGCAAAGGAAAAAAAACATAAAAAAGTGATAAGGCTTTAACGTAATAATACTACAACAAAAACTCTCTACGTACAAAAAGTAATAACACATGTAAATAGAAAGCCGATGAGACGTCGTTTTAAGGTTAGATCGATGAAGAAATATCTCAGGCCCCGCATGTGGGTCCCCACTCGACCCCACCTTGTTTCCTCCCCTTTTAAAACTCTACACAACTTCTCCACTCCTATTGCTACAAACCCTCAAAAAAACACAACTCAAGAAAGAAAGAAAGGGTGATATATAAATTAATTTAAGATAATTATTGTGATTAAGTTGTTAATCATAATTAAATAAAATTTAGGAGCTACTAATCATGGGTCATCACTCATGTTGCAATCAGCAAAAGGTGAAGAGAGGTCTTTGGTCACCGGAAGAAGATGAGAAACTTGTTAGATATATTACAACTAATGGCTATGGATGTTGGAGTGAAGTCCCTGAAAAAGCAGGTACTGTATAATTACTCTCATCAATTGATTACAATAATCTTTAGCATATTGTCTTAGTAATTCATTTTAATTTTACAATGTACATTTGATCTAATTTAGGGCTTCAGAGATGTGGAAAAAGTTGTCGATTACGGTGGATAAATTATCTTCGGCCTGATATTAGAAGAGGAAGGTTCTCTCCTGAAGAAGAGAAATTGATCATAAGCCTTCATGGAGTTGTAGGAAACAGGTTCACCTTTTTACTAATTTGCCCTAAAACTATATATATATATATATAGTCATTCATTCAATATATTGTATAGTTAATTATGTATAGAGTCTTATTGAACTTCTAACCGTTTTAGGTAATAAGTTTGTTGGGTTTTTTACATACTATATTATATTTTATTATATTCTGTCTACCATAGTATATGTATTAAAATATTTTATATTATTAGTTTGGCCACGGTTCTAAGAAACGGGTAGCCTACGATCGATGACTAAAGAATCTTTAACGTGTAGTTTCATTAATCTTGTACTTTTGTCTACTTGCTATTATATAAGTAGTGTACTTCAAGTTACTTAATCGAACATTCTCAAAATGTAATACACACGAACACACATATATACATAATTATTATTTTTTATACATGTTTTTCAGGTGGGCTCATATTGCAAGTCATTTACCTGGAAGAACAGATAACGAGATAAAAAACTATTGGAATTCATGGATCAAGAAAAAGATAAGAAAACCACATCACCACTACAATCGTCATCAACCACCAGTTACTACTGTGACATTGAATGCAGAAGCTGCATCAACTGTTAGTGTTGTTGCTTCTACCACCGCCTCATCGGCTGTCGATAACCTACATTTTGAGGGTTTTATGGATTCTCCTAACCAGCTAAATTTCACCAATGATCAAGAACCTACTACAAAGATTCAAGAAACCCTTTTTCCCCATAAACCTCCTCTCCTTATGGTAGGCGCAACACTTCCTGCCCTAGAAGGAATGTTCTCTCAAAACATCAACACAAGCAATAACAACAAAAACAATGATCATGACACACAAAGAGGATCAGGAAGGGGAAGCGTTTGCCAACATTCATTTTTAACAACTTACACTGAAGAATGGGATATGAATCTCCCTCAACAAGTACCGTTTCAGCTTCCTACAATGGCGCAAAATTTGCTTAACAACTCTACCAATACAAATATCGAGACGGTTATAAGTTACAATCTACCGGCCTTAGTAGAGGGAAATGTTGATAACATGGTCCCAATTGACGATAGCAATGTTCAAGATGGAGATATGGCGTTGACATTGGAATGTCTAAAGAAGCAAGAACTAAACTATGATCAATGGATAGAATCACAACAATGCTCTAATATTTTCTTATGGGACAACCTTAATATAAATGTGGAAGGTTCGTCTCTTGTAGAAAACCAAGATTCATCAATGACCTTGGGATCATCTGCCTTATCTTCCTCTTTTCCTTCTTCGTTTTAAATTATATGTTTAAATGCAATAAGAACTCACTATGATTTGTTTATAAAAGTTTCTTTCTTTAGCAGATTTTCCTTAGATTTTGTTTTTCGGATGTATGATTTTGTAATACGCGTTCTGAATTGTTGATGAAGAGATGATATGTGTGTATGTATATGTATATTGTTGTACTTATGTTTTGGTCCTCAATCTCTATATATTATTTGGAAAGACCGAAAGAGAAAATTGCCTCCAAAATAAGATTAAAAAACTAACCAATAAGCAATTTCTTTCTTAAATAAAAATTCAAATTAAACAAATGAAAAAATACTTTCATTCAATTTATTTCCAAACCAAATGCTTAATCAATTTATTTTCAATCTAAATCTTTTCAACTCGAGAGAAGCAAGTGGTTCAGTGGTTGCACCATCTCTAGTGAGAGAAACTACTTGCCATTAGGCTACAGATGACAAAAAATCTTTTCAAACTACTTTTCTATATTATTAATAAGATTCACTATATATATATATATTTTTTTTTTCAACTATTCACTATATATATATATACACGAAAAAAATTTGAATATATGTAGTTGCAAAAAAGGGAAATTGCTAATCAAAGAAAATAAATCAAGATTATAGTAATTTAAAAATATTTTGGTTTAAAACGTTTCGATAAAAAATTTAAAAAAGGTTTCGTAAACAATAAAAATGTTAAATTACTACTCCTTTAAACCTAATTTTCGTTAGTCCAGTATGCATAACAATTAAATATTTTAAAGTGGTGTGTTGTTATGTCCTACATCAGTTATGAGTGTGTTGAAAAACAATAAAATTACAGTAAAAATAGACCTCACATGTTTATTTAGATATCATGTTTTGTTATATCTCGAATATGTTCGGTTTTAAAAAATTAAACCGAATAGTATTTAATTTTTTTGTTCACAAATGGTTTGGATTGAATTAAACCATAAGGATTTCTGTTTTGCTTGGTTTTGATTTTTCATGTTAAAACCTAACCTTTAATGTTTCGATTCTTAATCTAGTTTTCATTAAATTTTGTATAAAATCAAAATGATAAAAATTTAAAAATATTTTGGTTGAAATATTTCGAAAAAATAATTTTAAAATTTTAAAAATTTTTTGGAAACAATACAAAATTTAAACCCAATTTCATAAACCCAATATGGATATAACATTAAATGCTTTAAAATGGTGCATTGTTTTATCAAACATCGGTTGTGAATGTTTTGAATAGTTATAAATTTACAGTATAAATTAAATCTCACATGTTTACTTAAAAAGCATCATTTGTCATATTTAGGATATGTTCAGTTGTAAGAAATCAAACCGAATAATATTTAAACTTTTTTGTTCAATTAACACAGTAAACGAGTTTTGCATTGGTTTGTTTTGATTATATTTGGTTAAAACCAAATTGAATCCGAATTGTTTAATATTTCGACTCTCAACCAATTTTCATTTAAATTTTCCAGAAAATGGAAATGATAAAAGTCTAAAAAGATTTTGATTTGAAATATTTCGATAAAAAATTTAAAATTTTTAAAAGTTTCGTAAACAATAAAAAATCATTTGTTATTCTTTTAAGTCCAATTTTGTAAATCCAAAACGCATAAAACATTCAATGTTTTTAAAGTGATGTGTTGTTTTGTCCCATATTGGTTGCGAGAGTTTTGAAGAGAAATTATTTTAGTATAAAATAGACTTCACCTTTTCATTTAGAAATCATCTTTTGTCATATCTCATATATGTTCAGTTTTAAGAAATCAAACCAAATAATATTTAACTTTTTTGTTCAAAAATTGTTCGAGTTGAGTTAAAACATGAGAATTGTTGTATTATTTGTTTTGATTTTTTCGGGTTAAAACCAAACTGTTTAGTGTTATGATTCTTAATCGATCTTCGATGAAATTTTGACAGAAAATCAAAATGAGAAAACTTAAAAATATTTCAGTTTAAAATATTTTGATAAAATAATTTAAAAATATTACGTAAACGACTAAAAATATTGTTTTTCTTTTAAGCTCAATATGTTCAAAACATTAAATATCTTTAAAGTGCTATATTGTTTTATCTTACATCGGTTGTGAGAGTTTTAAAAAGCAATAAACTTACAGTATAAAATACCTCATAATGCTCATTTAGAAAACATCTTTTTGTCATATTAAATCAAGTTAAGAAAAAAATCGAAACATTCAAATTAAATCAGGTTAGTTTTTCAAAACTAAGAAAATAGACCATTTTGTTTAAAATTTAGGGCGAAAATTTTTATTTTGGGATTAAAGTTTAAGATTTGGGCTTAAAGAATTGTTTGTCAATCTAGGTTTAAAATTACATTTCAAATTTAAAGTTTAGAATTAAAGTTTTAGGGTTAATTTATATTTATATATATATTTATATTAGTTTACAATTAAAGCTTAGAATATTTTCTTAACTACGCACAAAATATGTAAGACTTATACAATTAGGTATAAAATATCTACTATCCAACATATATCTTTTTTATAAGACTATCCGAAATATTTAGGTACAAAATCTTGATCCAAAATGGTATATCTTATATATGGCTCTAATTGGTAACATGCAATATCAAAATCGAGTTAGGATGAATGCTATAACTGTTTGTTGCAATAAAATGATTTGGTAGAAATTACAGAATAATATAGTGGATTTGCTATATAAATACGAGTTACCAATCTTAATAAATATACATATTATGGTGACTTTTATTATGATGTATAAATTGCAGTAAGTGTTATTAAAACTAAACTAAAATTAAATTAGTAATAATTTATTTTCAACTTAATAACAAAATTATTAAAATATAACAAACTAAAATAAATAAGATGTGTAATAAAAAAAAACCAAATATCATTAATATATTGGACATTTTGAATTCATCTCGTATTTTGATTATATATTGTTCCTCGTTATTGCATATATTTATATACTAGACTATGAACATTGATAAATGGTCAACACTAAATTTAGAAAATAAAAAGAAAAAATACTAAAACTTAAGATAATATGAAAAACTTAGTTGAATTAATCAAATAGATTTTAGATTTTTAAAATATTTTTTAAAATTTTCTTTATCGTAAAAAGAAGTAAAAAAAAAAATCAATCTTTGACTAACTTAAAAATATTTGAATCACTAGAAAAATATTTTATTGAAATTATTGAGCTATTTCTTAGTTTGTTTTCATATTAAAGTAAATTAACAAACAAAAATAAAATAAAAAAAGATAAATGTTATGAAACTAATGAGAAAACATCAATCTCTTTATTAATGAANCTTTATTAATGAATAAGGTCCCTTATATAGGGAATTACAAAGTACAAAACCCTAAGGAAATACATAACACAATGGGCCTAATACAAGTGGGCCTAAGTACAAACTAATGGGCCTATTACATATACATATGGACTGGACCTCAAAGCTAAATGGGTCTTCGGTTATGGCAGCCACTAAATGGTTCGGTTCATAACACTCCCCCTTGGATGTCATAACCGTCTTGAGTTCGTAATACGCTTTGGATGTTGCCTCATTAAAACCTTACCAAGAAAACCCAATGGGATAAAACCTAGTGAAGGAAAAAGAGTACAACACGTATTACTCCCCCTGTTTTGTACCTCCCTGAATGTCTTTAAATTTGATGCGTAAGCTTATTGACTCGTTGAGGTTGGCACTGACTTTTGCAAACTTGTAGCAATTTTACCCCGCTATTTCTGCAATTCATGTGTAAAAATTTTCGCAATATATATATATATATATATATATATATATACATTGT
>OVAN01011675.1:0-14459 GCA_900406275.1 Anastatica hierochuntica | reverse complement strand
CATTTGCATTGAAAGTTTTGTTCATTTAGCGAAAAATCTAAATAAATCTACTAATATCTTTACAATGAAAACTAACTATATTTTGTAAATTAAATATTAATCATAAAAGATTTTAGTGAGATATTATAGACATCAATACTGTTTCAAAGAATTTTGTCTTTATTAAAATTTGTTATAATTCAAAATATTTGTCTTTATTAAAATTTATTATCATTCAAAATATAATATGAACTAAATTTGTTATATACATTTAAGATATAGGGGAATATTTTTTAATATATGATTTTAAGTAGGTGCATATCACACGTAAGGATAAGTTGTTGTGCTTCTGTTTTAATAGTATTGATAATACTTATCATTATCAATATCATCATATTTATAATTAAGGTTACTCTAATCATCATCACAATAAACATTTTTAAACATTGTTTGACACTAAAATTTACGGATTTACGTTTTTTTGCGGGAAATTTGATGGAGTTATGTTTTTGCGGAAAAATTTGCGGATTTTTGTTTTTTGCGAAAAAATTGATGGTTTTACTTTTTTGGCGGAAAAATTCTGCGGATTTACGTTTTTTGAGGGAAATTAGACATATTTCTTTTTCTGGCGGAAAATTTTACGGATTTATGTTTTTGGCAGGAAATTTTTACGACTTACGTTTATGGCGGAAAATTTTGCGGATTTACGTTTTTGGCCGGAAAATAGACTGATTTACGTTTTTGGCGGCAAATTTTAAGGATTTACGTTTTTGGCGACAAAAATAGACGGATTTACATTTTTTGCAGGAAAATAGACGAATTTACATTTTTGGCGGAAAATAGACGAATTTATTTTATTTTTTTGTGGGGGGGGGGATAGACGAATTTACGTTTTTGGCAGGAACTTTTGTGGATTTACGTTTTTGGCGGAAAAATAGACGGATTTACTTTTTTGGCGGGAAAGTAGACGGATTTACGTTTTTGGCGGGAAATTTTGCGGATTTACGTTTTTGACGGAAAAAGACAGTTTTACGTTTTTGGCGGGAAATTTTTGTGGATTTACGTTTTTGGCACGAAATTTTTGCGGATTTACATTTTTGCGTGAAAGTTTTGCGAATTTACATTTTTGGAGGAAAAATAGACGAATTTACGTTTTTGGCAAACAAATAGACGAATTTACGTTTTTGGCGGGAAAATAGACGGATTTACGTTTTTGGCGGAAAATTTTGCAGATTTACGTTTTGGCGGGAAACTAGACGGATTTACGTTTTTGGGCGGAAAATTTTGCGGATTTACGTTTTTGGCGGGAAAATAGACGGATTTCCATTTTTTGGCGGGAAAAGTTTGTGGAATTATGTTTTTGCGGGAAAATCGACTAATTTCCTTTTTTGGTGGGAAAATCAACGAATTACGTTTGTGGTATGATAGTGATAGTGGTAATGGTAATAAACTAATTGAATGATGATGACGATAATTATGATGATAATTGAATGATGATGATGAAATGTTAAACATTAATGGATCAAACCATTATCATCCATGCACCATTTTAATCTAATCCATTTTAATTCAAACCATTTGATTCATTAATCTATTTGATCCATTAATCCATTATAACCAAAATAATTAATCCATTTGGTTAATGGATTGGTTTGAATTCGATGAAACCATAAGATATTATCTATTTTGACACCCTTATCATCATGGGATAAATAAATAATGTAAAAAACATTTACAATAAATGCATACGATAGATGTTAATTAGGATATAAAAATATTAAATATTTCCATTGTAGTGGTACATGTAAAAACTTTTAAAGGGTGACTTCCTAATTAGTAAAAAAAGTTGGAAATCAATTATTTTATTTTATTTTTGAAAATATAATGTTTATTCGGATATGATATAAAATAGTTAGGTTCGATTATAAATGTAAAGTTTTTTCTTGAAATTAAAAATTTCTTTGTTGTCAAGGATCGAACCTGGGTCTGCCGCCTGCTGAATTTCTTCTTCTCTTCCTTCAACCATTCTGCCACATCAGTATTCTTATGTAAATGTAAAGTTGCATAACGTTTTTTGGGATATAACAAAGAGTTCATACTTTGGAAGAAAAACACATATGCTATATTTGAGACAATGTTTTGTGAGGGTTAAAATATCAAATTCGTGAAAACGAATTAAAATGATTATATGCATATGATTTTATAAATAAATTATACAGATGAAAGTTATTGATATTATTTATGTTTTTATAGAATGAAGAATGACAAAATTTGATTAACATAAGTACAAAAATTTGTGAGCGTTAAAATGAAAAATATCATGCATATCACAAATAATATCTAACTGAATTCAATAACAATATTGTTCTAGGAAACAAAAATTGAGAATGTTGTTTAATTTAGGAAACGATTATTTACCATTTTGATATTAATTTTTATGTCATGTGTTATTTACATTTTATACAATTAGAATTTTTTTTATTGTTTGAATTATTACAACTGCTATTACAAATCTTGAGAAACAACTGCAAAGATAATACTTCATCGAACAAATCTTTCTGTTCTATTGGCTGGCACGACGAATGGACCTTGCTTGCACCATGCTTGAAGACTTCTTATAAGCATGTCTCCATTAATCTGCAATAAATTGCACATCTTCCGGAAATCGATTCCCTGACTTCCTGGTGTAGAAGCACTAATTAACCTCTGGTCAACTATTGGACCAAGGGGCATCATACCATTAGAAATTAGGATTTCATTATGGATAAAAACATCAAAACAAACTAGCTAACCAAAAGTTAATAAATCATAATCTCTTTTCATATCTTTTATTTGAATTATAATTATATATTTTTGTTTTTAATTGCAACAAAACCTCATAAAATATTTCATTTTACATTTTAAACATTTAAATATGTAAACATTGTTAAAATATAACTATAACTAATATTCTAATAAATTTTAAATTTAAAACGAAAATAAGAAAATTCTCATCCTATATTGTATACTTAAATTATCAAACTAAAAGTTAAATATAATTAAATAAGTTAATACACTAATTATTTTATAGATTTTGAATATAAAATAACACAAACTTTTTTGTCACAAAAATAAAAAAAAATTATGTTTTCAAATAAACTTATTTAAAAACTTAAAATATTAATAAATTTTAGTTAACTCATATGAAAGTTAAAACATAGTATATTATAATCTATAAAATATGTGTATTTTAAAATAGATTCATATACATAATCATTAGTTCGTTTTGCAAAAAATTATCAAATGATAAATGACTTATCTAATATATCAATTTGAATACTTCGGTATTAAAAACCAATATGAGAACCCAACATAATTTACAAATAATTAAAAACATGATCAATCGTAAAATGAATATACAAAAATTACAATAACATTCGCGTAGTCGTGTTTATCAAACTCTAGTTTATATAATTAATTTGTAATAACAAACTAGAGTTTGATATGTGCGACTGCGCATAATTTTTTAAAATTTTTATGTATTCAATTTATGATTGATCATGTTTAAATTTTTCGAGTATCAAGTTCGAGATTTTGGTTATTTCGAGTTTCAAGTGCGGGTTCAGGTTCAAAATTTTTAGATTTTTAGTTATTTCAAATTTCGGGTTTGATTTTAGGTTTGATATTTTTAGGTTTTTCAAATTTTCTCGGATACTCATACGGGCTTGTAGGTTCGATTTCGGATAATACCCGATACCCAAAATATCGAATGATTAAACTTAAATTTTAGAGTTTATATTAAATATTTTTATAAATTTATAGGTTATTTTTATATTTTGTAACAAATTTTATTTAGAAAATACTAATATTATAATATAACTATTTTCTTAAATTATGATTTTATTTTAAAATTGAAAACAAAATATATTTTAATTTTTGGTGAAAATTGTATGTTTTTTAAAAATTATATATCATATTTTTTTAACCAAATCTAATTATATATATATATATATATATTCTAATAAATTAATTATTATAATTTAGATGCAATGACATTTTGCATAATATCTCATATCATAGAAATCTTAATAGACCATATAGTTATATTTGAAATCAGATAAGCCAAGGGACGGAAACGCAGAACAAGGGTGATGCTAGGCTAAGTGCTGTTAGAGAGACTCGGTCAATCCGGTCTATTGTAGGTCTTACTTCTTGCTCTTTTGTTCCCATCTCTGCGTGATTGGCTTTAAAATCGGGAAAACAACAGCAATCTTTGCGCGGGGCGTGACTAAACACAAGCAATTGGTGAAGCGGGCATACGCTCCAAAGAAGCAAAGTGATGTCCTTTATCATTGTGTGCGAAGTAGATAATCCATCCCAAAACTTTATTGATAATAGGGATTCAAATTATTTTTAAAATGTATTTCTGTTTTTATAAGATAGATGGAAGAGTGCATAATTTTTATTGAGAAGAGATTAAATATTTATTTTTAAAAAATATCATTTTTGAAACAGAACACTTGGTAGGAGTTTCTTTAGTTTGCTCATTTTTTAAAACAATAGCAATTAATTTATTTTTGTATATTCGTATATTTATATAAAATATGAAATTATCATTAAAACATAATATACTATATATATATATATATCAAAATTTTGTGAGAAAAATTATATCTACTAAAGATGGATTTTATTCCAATAAAAAGTAACACAGACAAAAATAGTGATAAATCAGAAATTGCAGGAAAAAGTTTATTTGTTGATCCTCACTCTCCATGACAGATACATCAAGAAACAAGTAAAAAGGTTTGTATTTGGTTTACATGTGAATTAGAGAACAAAAATACATTAAAAATTATAAAATCTCCTAAAATAAAGGAGTTGTTGAATAACATGTTTTTTTAATGTATTTTAAATTATTTCACACAAATACAAAATTCAATCACACTGTATTTTAATGTATTTTTTTATCACATACACAATTAAAAAGTGGATTTGATTCTGATTTTCAAGTAGGTTCAATTTAATTAAAACACAATATTAAATAACACCTTTGAACACACATCCAATTTTTAAAATGCGGAATAATAATGTGAATACCTAGAGTTGAACTCTGGTTGTGTTTAATTAACTTAAGAGTCTTTACAGTTTTTATTTTTGTTTTACTTTTTTGTTTCTTCGTTTTTTTAACAGTCTTGTTACTATGGCTTTAACTTTAAAATAAAATAAAAAAATTCTGTTTTTTCCAAAAGAAATTAAAATCTCTCGACGGGAATAACAATTTGAAATCACAAATATTTATTTCCATTAATAATTTTTACTTTTTTCTATTTCTTTTGAAATCTATTTCTTAAATAATATAATAAACAGTCAATAAAAAAATCATGGCCAATTGAGAGAAGCAAAGCTAACTTTTTAATATATATATATATATATATATATATTGTTAGCATAACATGTAGTAGTATAGTTTCTGCAATTTTCAAATCTGTTAAGGCTTGTCTTTTGAAAAAAAATCTAATAAAATAAAGTTACAATTTAATAACCAATCATATATTTACAGTAAAAAAATCGTTACAACCAAAAGGTTTAGAAGTCTACAGTAAAAAACCTACAGTCAAGCTCTTACCCATCGGTCCCCTAATTAGCTAGTTAAAAGTTAACAAATCATAATATAGTTTCATATCTTTTAATTGGATTATAATAATATATTTTGTTTTAAATTGCAAAAAAAACCTCATAAAATATTCATTTTACATTTTAATCATTGTTAAATTATAATTATAATTAATATTCTGATAAGTTTTAAATTTAAAACGAAAATAAAAAAAATTCTCATCATGTATTGCATGTTTAAATTATTAAACTATAAGATAAATATAATTAAATAAGTTAATACACTAAGTATTTTATAGATTATGAGCAAAACGAACTATGGATTCTGTATATGAATCTATTTTTAAATACACTTGTTTCATAGGTTAGAATATACTATGTTTTTCACTTTTATATGAGAAAACTAAAAGTTTTTTTAATACCAACTTAAATATTTTCTCTTACGATATTTAATTTTTAAAATATGTTTATTTGAAAATATAGTTAATGTCATTTTTGTGACCAAAAAAATTTGTGTTATTTTATAAACAGTCAATAAACAATCAATTAACACAAAATGTTTTTGGTCACAAAAATAAGTCACAAAAATGACACGAACTATATTTTCAACTAAGCGTATTTCAAAATTAAATATTGTAAGAGAACATATTTATATTGCTATTGATAAATTTTTGTTTACTCATATAAAAGTGAAAAAACATAGTATATTTTAATCTTGAAACATGTGTATTTAAAAATATATTCATATACAGAATGAATAGTTCGTTTGCACAAATTTATCAAATGACAATTGACTTATCTAATATATCAATTTGAATATTTCAGTATTCAAAACTGATATGAGCATCCGACATAACTTACAAATAATTAAAAACATGGTCAATCATAAAACGAATATAGAAAAATTAAAACAACTCTTGCATGGTCGTGCATGTCAACTCTAGTTTATATAATAAATTTGTAATAATAAACTAAAGTTTGACTCGCGCGACTGCGCAAGTATTTTTAAATTTCTTATATATTCAATTTATGATTGATCATGTTTAGATTTTTTGAGTATCGAGTTCGAATTTTTCGATTATTTTGAGTTTCGGCTGCGGGCTTAGGGTTATAATTTTCAGATTTTTTAGTTATTTCAAATTTTGGGTTCGGGTTTAGGTTTGAGATTTTCGGATTTTCTCGGATACTCGTACGGATACAGGTCCGGTTCGGATAATATTCAATAGGATACTGTGAAACAAAACTCGTTGAGTATATTTAAAAAATATCAAATGACTAAACGTAAATTTTTATAGTTTATATAAATTATTTTTATAAATTTATAGGTTATTTTAAATTTTATCTTTTTATAATTTTTATTTTTGTCATAAATTTATTTAGAAAATATTAATATTAAAATATAATTATTTTTTAAAATTATGATTTTATTTTAAATTTGAAAAAAAAATATTTTAAATCTTTGTAAAGAAACATTTTTTTTAAAAAAATATATATATATATATATCATATTTTCTTAACCAAATCTAACCATATAAATATATATATTGGATAACAATAATATAATACTAGGTAGTTGGCCCGCATAAATGCGGGCTTTAAGATTTTGTCAATATTTTTATATAAATATTTTCATAAAATTTATGAGGTATAATAAATATAAATATTTATATGATATGTTAAAATTTTTGACTTTTAAATTTTTAAATAATGTTACTTTTATTTAGTCAATATACTTTATTATATAAATTTTAAATAAGGTAGTGCATGCTCCGTTTGGCATGTCTAATATAAGATTGAAATATTACGAACTTTAATATTCGACCCCGCTAAATATGTAATCTTAAATACTAAATTATTTCATTTGACATATTTTGCATAAGATTGAAATATTTTTCGGTTTTTGACGTTCGACCTCGTGAAAAACTATAATACTAAATTCTTAGTTTCTCTAGTAATATTCTTAATACTAATATATTTTAAAATTTATTTAAATATACCTATATTTTATTTAAAAAATCATGATTGATTTTAGTAACGTTAATATATCTTTTTAGTTTACTATATTCCAAAATAAATTTATCTTATATAATATTTAAATAGAATAAATAAAATATATAACATAATTTATTAAGGATAACCATGGCTTTTTAAAATAAATAAATCTATTGACTTTATTCTTTAATAATTTTGGTTTTTATTTAATATTTTCGTTTTTATTTTTAAAAGATTATTAATTAACTAATTCATTAAGGGTAACATTGTAATCAACCAAGCCAACTTTTAATCTGGTACAAACTGACTTCATACTTAATATATAAGATTCTAATAAATGAAATATTACAATTTAAATGCAATGAAATTTTACGTAATATCCCAAATAGTAATAAGTTTATTTTAAAAATGTACTTATTTCTTTTAATAAAATAGATGGAAGAGCGCATAACTTTTTATTGAAAAAATATTGAATATTTATTTTAAACATAATATCATTTCCGAAATAGAACACTGGTAGGAGTTTCTTTAGTTTGCTTATTTTTCAAAACAGTAACTATTAATTTATTTTTGTATATTTATATAAAATATGACATTAATATTAAAAATATAATATACTATAAATATATATATATATATCAAAATTTAGTGAGAAAAATTATATCTATTAAAGATAGATTTTATTCCAATAAAAAGTAGCACAAATAAAAATAGTGGTAAATCAGAAATTGCAGGGGAAATTTTATTTGTTGCTCCTCACTCTCCATGGGAATACATCAGGAACACAAGTAAGAAGGTTTGTATTTGGTTTATATGTGAATTAGAGAATAAAAAAACATTTAAAAAATTATAGAATCTCCTAAAATCAAGGAGCTGTTGAATAACATGTGTTTTTAATGTATTTTAAATTATATCACACAAATACTTACTTTAATCACACTGTATCTGAATGTATTTTTTATCAAATACACAATTAAATAGTGGATTTGATTCTGATTTTCAAGTAGGTTCCATTTAATTAAAATACAATATTTAATAACAGCCTTAAACACACATCCAATTTTAAAAATGCGGAATAATAATGCGAGTACCAAGAGTTGAACTCTGGTTGGGAAGGTAGGTTAAGTTTTGGTGTTTTAATAATAATCCCCAATTTATTTATTATTTAAATAATGTTTTTTTTATCTTGTCCTAGTCACGTTATAGCCAACGAGTCATGTTTTGTAGTTTCGAATTCTCCGTCTCTCTCTTTTTAATTTCATTTGGATCTATTAATCAGAAAGCTACTCAGATCTCTCTCAGCAACGAAGATCCTAAACCTCGCTTGAAAAATCTTCGCTATGGCGGCGGAGAATTGGGTGTACATGGTGACGGCGCAAACTCCGACGAACATCGCTGTGATTAAGTATTGGGGAAAGAGAGACGAGGTTCGAATTCTCCCCGTCAATGATAGCATTAGCGTCACGCTTGATCCAGATCACCTCTGCACCGTCACTACTGTCGCCGTTAGTCCCGCCTTTGATCGCGATCGAATGTGGCTCAATGGCAAGGTACTTACTAGTTACTACTTTGCTTCATTTCGATTTTGAGTTTCTGAACTTCTGAGCTAGATTTGGATTAACGTTTCGGTTTCGTGTGTTCAAATGAACTTAGGATGATTTTGAATGAGTCGTTTGCGTTGGATTCACAGGCATTTTGTGTTAATTTGTTTCGTGTTAGTGTAGGAGATCTCTCTTTCTGGAAGTAGGTATCAGAATTGCTTGAGGGAAATTCGAAGTCGAGGTCGTGATGTTGAAGACAAGGAGAAAGGTATCAAGATAGAGAAGAAAGATTGGGAGAAACTGCATCTGCATATTGCTTCTCATAATAACTTCCCTACTGCTGCTGGCTTAGCATCTTCAGCTGCTGGATTTGCTTGTTTAGGTATTCACTCTGCCTTTTTCTCTTTGTTTCCTCATGGAGTTGCTTACGCATTCTTTCCCGACTGAAATTGGAGGAAGAACCACATGGTATATGGATACTTACGAATCACTTTAAGGTCGGACTAGGTAGTGTAGGTAATGAAGATGTGGCTGACATTTTTTCTGTTGAATAAAGGAACCAAATCACATATCTGGTTGGTTCTTGTCTAGCATAGATACTCCAGGGAATTCTATAGTTTTTCCTTTTCCATTATGTAACACATTATAGTAGAACAAGAGAAGGATAACACAGGAAAAAAGAACATATATTTGTAGTCTACCATGGTGCAACTTGCATGCTAAATTTTAGTTTAGTCGATATCAACGTTTTGTCTTTCTTGTAATGACGATGAAATTGTCGACATTTCTTAATGTTGATCATGAGCTTGAGAATGCTCGTGGTTCATGTCTAACTGCTATTTTCCTACAGTTTTTTCTCTTGCAAAGTTGATGAATGTGGACGAAGATCCAAGCCATCTTTCTGCAATAGCCAGGTAATTATATATTGGACTTTCACGCCTCATTATTCATAGCAATTTACATTGATTATATGTAAGATGCTATTGTGAGTCTTTTTACAAGGTCTTTATGTGTGCTTCAATTGTAATAATCAACAGCCTTTTGCTTTATTATTGAATGTCATGTATTCTGACATTCCTCTAGAAATCAAGTGGTACTGGTATACTCAGTTTAATTTTCTTTCTCTCATGTAGGCAAGGTTCAGGAAGTGCTTGTCGCAGTTTATTTGGTGGATTTGTCAAGTGGATAATGGGAAGCAAGGAAGATGGAAGTGACAGCGTTGCAGTTCAACTGGCAGATGAGAAGCATTGGGATGATCTTGTTATTATCATTGCTGTGGTATGGATCTTATAAATCTTTTGTCAAGCGGATTTTAGACTTCGTCGCGGAATCACTTTCATTCTGCCATCTTCCATATCATGCCATTTCCTGATTAACGCTGTTCTGCATTATGGCATGAATAAGAAGTTCGAATTATCTGAAATCTGTGACAATCCAGTGCCTTCTTATATTTTCCTTTGTAGCCTGTATCTTCTTTGTATATATGTTATTGTAAGTATTTTTAGCTTGTGCTACACCCAGGTGAGTTCACGTCAGAAGGAAACAAGCAGCACCTCTGGAATGCGTGAAAGTGTTGAGACGAGTTTGCTTTTACAGCACAGAGCAAAAGTACGTTCTCTTCTTGATTTTTGATGAAACTCTGTGTTACCTCACACACCTAATCTTCTGCATTTATTTGTAGGATGTTGTGCCCAAACGGATTATGCAAATGGAGGAAGCTATAAAAAACCGAGATTTTGCATCTTTTACACAACTGAGCTGCGCAGACAGCAACCAGTTCCATGCTGTTTGTCTGGATACATCTCCACCCATATTTTACATGAATGACACTTCTCACAGGTTTTTTTTTTTTTTTCTATTTTGACAGTAATAAGCTGCTTCTTTATATTTAGCTACCAAGTATCAAACCCTTCTCTTTTTAATATCAAGCTGTTAACTGCTTTGCCAGGATAATTAGCTTAGTTGAAAAGTGGAACCGTTCTGAAGGGACACCACAGGTAAAGTTCGACCAATCTGTGTACTGCTCAACCTTTTTATCATCTGATACTTCCAATTCTTTTACCAGTATAGATATATTTCCGAGTATTTGCATGTTTGCAAACCTCAGTTTGTAAAACTATTTTGTTTACAACTCAAAAAAACATAAATCTTAATAGGTTGCTTACACATTTGATGCTGGCCCAAATGCTGTACTGATTGCACGTAACAGAAAGGTAGCAGTTCAATTGCTCCAGGGGCTTCTCTACTACTTCCCACCTAAATCTGACACTGATATGAGGAGGTGAGAGATAGAACTGTGTGATTTGTTGACTTCAGTATCATATGAGCTTAAACTATTGACTTAAGAAGTATGTTTGTATTGGTTTTGGTTTCGATGTTTACCAGTTACGTAGTGGGAGATAACTCGATTCTAAAGGAAGCAGGATTAGATGGCGCAAATAGTGTAGAGAGTCTGCAGCCTCCACCTGAAATCAAAGACAACATTGGAGGATCTCAGGATCAAAAAGGAGAAGTCAGCTATTTTATCTGCACCAGACCTGGAAGAGGTCCCGTCGTGCTTCCCGACCAAACTCAAGCCCTCCTCGATCCTGTTACCGGCCTTCCCAAGTGAGTATTTATCTGCTTCAGTCTAATATTATGATTAGCATCCTTAAACTGCAAGTTTAAGAAACGATATTTGTGGCAAGACTAAATGCCAAGCTTCTTTGTTATCTACTGTTTGTGTTCTTATTTCCGAATTCCAGTAATAAAAGAAAATATTTGGTTTTGTTTTACCAGAGGTAGAAAACTTCATAAAGAACAAAATGAAATTCATCATAACACTTGTGGGATGGGGGGGAAAAATGTACAATATTTATCCCGAGTCTAAACAATGTCATATTGACTGTTGAGATGATTGAGGAATAGGTAAAAGTTCCTTCAAAACAGTTTCTGCAATCCCATCAGCCATTGGAAACAAATGGCCCGTTCCTGGAAGCTCATGATACTTTATCCAGCTTAGTTTCTGAGCAATGATCCTTTGAAGTTGTACAGGAACAAGACGGTCATCATCTCCTTGCCATAGATTTACCGATCCTTCACCTTTCGGGAAGGGATTCTTGATCTTCATTGGGTCGAAACCCCATTTTCCAAATCCAACAATCATGTCGCGGTCTAGTGATTCGTGTGTCCCTTGTTGAGTCGTTTGGTTCTTGTAAGGCTCTCTTGCGGCGAGTTTCGGCAGTAATGCCATATCTTGAGGAGAAAATACCTTGGGGCTTAATTGCATCACAGTTGATGTTTTGGAGAGCTTTTGCTTGTTCCACCAATAGAGTAGCCACGGAGTGTGATGAATAATGAGCAACGCAAACTTTTCGGTTTTAGATTGCTTGTTCCATAGTTCCCAAGTCAAACTATCCGGGAAACTAGGCCACCACGAGTTGATTACCGGACAAAGCAACGTAGCTCCAGCGAGCCTGTAGGGGATGTATTTAAGAACACCCCAAACAGCTTGGCCTCCCATCGAGTATCCTACCACATAAAATTTGGAACCAAGTTGCAATTGGTCAGCGAGTTGTTCAACGTCATGAGCTAAAGTCCTTTCGTTGCGACTCGGGTGAGGATCGCTCTCCCCATAGCCAGGTCTATCATATGACACTACGTAGATGCCGTTTTTCTCTAGAAATCCCTGACAAAACAAACAATGCAATTACTTTATTTAGGCCTCAATCAACAAAGGTAATTTGCTTACGATGTGAAAAGTTGTGGGCTTATTCATAAAAGCAAAATGTAAATGCAAACAATCAAGATCTTAAGCAAAAGAAAAAAAGGAAGAGATTGATCTTTACAGGAGGAACATAGTTGGCGATAACAGCATCGCGCCTAAAGGTGGCGAATGAGTGGATAAAGATGATCTTGAAGGTGGCATTTTGTCTACTAACTCCATGTTCTTCGTAGGCCAAATGGCGGCCATCATTAAGCTGTATCCTCGGGGCTGTAATAGGCGGTCCACCGGGTGTTCCGCATATCTTAGAAGGTGGAGGTCTAGTGGCAACAATAGCCAATTTCCATAAAGCAATCAATACTAACAGAACTGCTACTCCAATCCACCCTGTAAAAGTGCATTAGTTATTACCCAATTACTTCATCTCTTTGCAAACTTATTTACTTTTATCTCAATCAAATCAAAACTCACATTTCTTCATGCTGATCAAAGTTGGCTGATTTCTCAAAAAGCAGATACCAACTTATATTCTCAAATAACAATTTTAAGTTTTGCTTTGGATACGCATAGATAAATGGACAACGTAAATCACGGTGGATTATTAATCAGAGAAAGAGAAATAGGTGGCAGCAACAAAAAAAAACCCAACTGCTACAACAAAAAATAGTTCCCACAAAAACGTATTAACTGATTTGTTTTAGGAAAGAGCACTAGAAAGATTAAATTAGCTTTCCAAGTAGTTGACAACAACCAAAAAAAGAAAGAAATGCTTTCCAAGTAAAATATGCTTGGCTCCAAAACCTATTAGAGTATAAATATCGTTTGAGAGGTTCTTAGATTATATAATATTTATTAATTATTAAATTTAAAAAATTTAAAAAAACAGACCAATTAGATTGTAATAGTTGTAGAGTTGTTTTTTAAAACCGGTTATTCAGTCTCCTCAGCAAGAGAATACTCTTAACAAATTAGAGCGGCACAAGTGGTATAGTGGTTACCAACTCTGTTGGCCAAGCTCATTTACCTGGGTTCGAATTCGGGGTGACGCCCTTTTTAAGGAACTACTATTTAAATACATATATTTTAAATTAGGGGTGATTTCAAAAATGACTCAAAATTGTTGGTCAAACACAAAAATGACCTTCTCTCTCTTATTTTTCAAAATACCAAAATTTACCCTTCCCAACAATTCATATTTACAACCAATGCCATTATTTTTAAATTATTTAATTAAAAAACAGAATTTTAAAAATACAAACACACCATCAACATCTCCAAATATTTACCAAAATGTCATCATCAACAATTTTTCCCAACCACCATGAACAACCAAATTGAAGCTCTAAATGTTTCATTCATGGCTATATGTCCACGTTTTTTACTCACATTTGTTACAAAACTTCATTATATCTCATGTTCTCTTCAATCCAAGCCAAAAAACTCTCTAATTTTCATTTTCAAAAATTTCAAGTTTGAGGATCTCTTTATTCCGGCGATTTGAGCACATATACAGACATAAACGCCTTCGATTTTACGTTCTGGGCACTTGAGGAAGCCTAAAACAAGCTCAAAACAACTCAAGGTAGTTCTAAAGCTTTATTTTCGTTAAAGTTGCAGATCTGCGTTTTCAGACTTCATATGAAGTCTGC
>OVAN01011674.1:0-14459 GCA_900406275.1 Anastatica hierochuntica | reverse complement strand
CTAGATCTAACCCTAGCCTAACATATCTCAAGATCCAAGAAGGATCTACTCTCTAAATCTCTTGGAAATCCAAAGACCTGAGATGGGTCTTTGAGCTCCCATGGTTTAGGAGAATAGAACTAGAGAGAAATATAGAGAAATAAGATCCAAATTACTCAAACAAACCAAGGGTTTTTACAAGGTTTTTAGATCTCAAACAAATGTTTAAAAACAGGTTTCAAAGTTGTAGAAAAGTGTCTTCTTGTTCTTGGAACATAAGGAGGTATTTATACAAAAGAGAGAGTGGAGGAAGCTATAAAATAATGGCATTTTCGACAAAGGTTGATAGCCATCGACCTCCACGGTCGATGGTAGCATGCCTCAGGTCGATGGGAGCTTCCCTTTGGCAGCTGAGGTCTTGGTTGCTGGAAAGGTGAGCAACCATCGACCTTAGATAGCTGGCGATCACCTCCAGGTCGATGGGAGCTTCCCTTTAGCAGTTATGATGGCTTCTTGCTCCTCTTTGATGCCTTGTTGATCCTCAAATCTTCCATAGCCTTTTGCTCCTTTTTTTCTTTGATTTTTTAGCTCTAAATCCACCTTGAATCCATCCCTAGAGCCTCCATAGATCCATCCATAATTACACCTACAAAATGCTAAGAAAATGCATGCAAATGCAAAATGTTCCTAAACTAGACTCTAGACTTAAAACTAATCCATTCTAGGACTTAAATGCCATATATTCAACCTAAAAGTGGATGAAACTAAGATAAAATGAACATAATTATGCATGAAAATATATACACATCAACCTCCCCATGGGATTGAAGAAAAGTCTCATAGGTTTCCTCCTAGAAAACCAAGATTGTTTTGCTTGGTCACATACGGACATGCCAGGGATATACCCTAGCATCATATCACAAAGGTTGATTCTCGATCCGGACCATCCACGAGTAAAACAGAACCGGAGGAAATTTGCTGCAGAATGAGATGCCATTGTTAACAAGGAAGTAAGGAACCTCCTTGAAGCTGGATTT
This sequence comes from Anastatica hierochuntica, assembly GCA_900406275.1. Classification (NCBI taxonomy): domain Eukaryota; kingdom Viridiplantae; phylum Streptophyta; class Magnoliopsida; order Brassicales; family Brassicaceae; genus Anastatica; species Anastatica hierochuntica. The sequence goes on along the minus strand of OVAN01011674.1, from coordinate 13,443 downwards.
ATACAAGAATTGTAGTACCTGGAATTGTTAGCCAATCTGGTGGTCGTAAGAAAGAAGAATAGGAAATGGAGAGTTTGCATTGATTTTACGGATCTTAATAAAGCCTGTCCTAATGACCCTATTCCTCTGCCGCACATCGACAAAAAGGTAGACGCTGCCGCAGGGCACCAACTCACGAGCTTCATGGTTGCGACCAAATCTTGATGCACCTTAGCGATTAAGAGAAGAAAACCGTTATGACATCCCTAGGGGTCTACTTTTACAAGGTCATGCCCTTTGGTCTCAAGAATGTGGGGTCTACTTACCAGAGGCTAGTGAACCAGATGTTGACGGAGTACATCAGAAAGACCATGGAAGTGTACGCAGATGATATGCTAGTAAAATCCTTGCTAGCAAAGGATCATATCCTGCACCTACATCAGGCGATCGACACCCTCTGAAAGTACAAAATGAAATAAAATCCATCCAAATGCTCTTTTGGCGTTAGCTTTGGTCAATTCCTAGGCTACATCATCACTCACTGAGGGATTGAAGCTAATCCAGAGCAAATCAAGGTTATTTAGGGAATTCCCATGCCACAAACTCCCAAGGATATTTAGAAGTTGACGGGAAGAATGGTAGCCCTTAGCAGGTTCATATCGCCGCTGTCAGACAAGTATCATCCTTTCTTCGAAGCCCTAAAGAAGGAAAATGAATTCGTGTGGGACGACAAATTTAAGAAAGCCCTTACGTTCCTAAAAGATTATTTGTCATCACTGCCTTTTCTCTCCAAACCAAAAGATAAGGAACCATTGCAACTATACCTAGCCGTTTCCGACCATGCCGTCAGCGGCGTTCTCGTAAGAGAGAAAGACGCCATATAACGCCTTGTGTATTACGTCGGCAAGTCGCTTCAGGATGATGAGATACGGTACTGTCACCTGGAGAAGTTGGCCAACTGGCCCAAGTTACTGCCGCTCAAAAACTAAGGCCATACTTCCAAGCACACCCAATCCTGTTAGTAACTTAATCACCCATCAAAGATGTCCTATACAAACCTGAATTATCAAGGAGATTAGGCAAATGGGCAGTGGAACTGGAGAATATGCCATGATCTTTAGACCTGCCACCGCCATAGAAACTCAGGCACTGGCGGATTTAATAGCGGAATTCGCACCTACCATGTAGTCGTTCGTCAGGGAAGAAATCCAGACTCCCGAAACTATGGCCTCTGATGGGGAATGGAAGCTTCACGTGGACGATTCTAGCAACATCAGGGTAATGGACCTGGGAATTGTATTGACCTCAACCCATGGAGAAACGGCGTCACGAGCAGTTTAATGCGATCAGTGCTACAAACGAAGCCGAATACAAAGCTCTTATAATCGGGCTAACCTTGGCTAGAGAGTTAGGATTCCAGAAAATCGTGGTCCATAGTGACTTGCAACTAATAGTCAATCAAATCCAAGGAACTATCAAGCTAGGGATATCACCATGGAAAGTATCTAGAGCTAGATAAGGAGCTCGTGGCCAACTTTGAAAGATGCATGTTGCAACAAATCCCTCAGGAAAACAATAGTCCAACGGATGCCCTGGTAACCCAGGGTCAGCCCTACAAACTGATGTTACCGTATTTTGCATGATATAGCCTAGGGTTTAGTAGGGTTTTCCGTATGTTTTCGACATTTTAAATCATTTTAAGTAGTTTTTCTGAGTCTTAATTCGGAGGTATCATGTAGAAGTCTTAGGAGTAGCATTTGTGCATTCTTCTTCTCTTTTTCAATCCCAGTTCAGGTTACATTAACGATTACGGATGAACCCCTAGACTCAGAAGCAAAAACGAAAGCGTAAAGCACCAACCAATAAAGCTGGCGGGTTAGACATGTCTGCCTTTCGGTATGCATCACCCTCATGGACCGCCAGCCTCCTCTCCATCTAACCCTTGCGGTTTACGTAGCTCTGGCCAACGGTCTGCAACGCCCAACCAGACCGCCAGCCTCCACCCAGCTCGTGCCTGGCGGTCCACCGAGCTCTGCCTAGCGGTCTGCACCACCCTCTTGGACAACCAGCCGCCCTGCAATCAATGAAAAAGCCATGATTCGATCCAGTTTGTCTCGGGTCGACCCGAACCGCTTTCTTTTTAGTATAAATACTACTCTTTGCTACTTGAAGAACCCTAAGCTTTTCTTTTTCTATTGAGTGGTGGATCAAAACTTTGATCTTTGTAGAATCTTTGATTTTAATTTAAAAGTCTTTATCTTTTCTATCTCATCTCTCTTTCTCATCATTATTAGGGCTTTAGATCATGTTTATACATGTTTTAGAGTTATGATCAGTGAGTAGATTCATTAGTGGTTTATGGGTTAGGTTGATTAATGTTGATATAAGAATTGATTTAGATTGCAAAGGATTAGATCTTATTAGATTCACATGTTTAAGCAGTATTTAATGCTAGATTTGATTTGATCATTCATTTTCTGGAACTTAAGGCATTCAGACGCGAAAGGTTTTTGATGGAATACCTAGGAGAACCTTATGATTGCTAAACATACTTGGCCTAAGAGAATATATGATCAAGGTGTTTAGTGGGTGTTTTGGCGTATTTTTAATGATTGATAAACTTTAGATCACTATCGGAGATTGAATTGATTTAGAGTTGTCAAATGGATTAGGATCATGAGATGAACTAATTGAGCTCTTGCCTTGACCTTGAATAGCATTTATATTGTTGACCCTTGCATCTGAATCATAATTAGTCTACCTAATCGTTCGCCTTGCCCATGAATCATATTTCTCAATTCCTCATCTCATCTTATCTAGTGCTTTCATTGCTTGCTTTTACATTTATAATTAACTTTGCTTGTTTTGTTATTTGAATTTTCTCAAACCACTATCTATACTAGACTTAGATTTATGAACTCATCTTTAGAGCTAATTGTGTGAAAGGTTTTCTCCTTATGGATTCGATAATCCATTACTACAACTACTAGCCTTGTACTTGAGGTTTAGAGTTTAGTTGGGATTAAAGCTCAATATAGAATCCATCTCAATAAAGGTTTTGGCACCGTTGCCGGGGAGCAGCATTCTTTGCCATTTAGCTATAGATAGTTTATTTAGACTAAGTCACCTTGGTTACGAATTACTAAATCTTGAATTGTTTTCTTTTTTTTTTTTGAAGGGGAATGGAAGATTTTCATCACATTGGCCACCAAGGGAACAATGTTGGTGACAACAATCAAGCTCAAAGAGTTGGGGTTCAAAACCAAGAGTGTCTTAGAGTACAAAGGATAGGTGATTACGATGAACCCAACACACGAAGAGCTAAGAACGATATCCGGCCTCCTGCGGTATTACCCAACAACTCTGAGATAAAGCACAACCTCATCAATATGGTCCAAAATTACAAGTTCAATGGGCTACAAGAAGACCATCCTCTAGACCATCTCAATGAGTTTGAGAGGCTTTGTAGGACTATAAAGGCGAATGGGGTTAGTGGAGAAACCATCAAGATGATGCTTTTCCCCTTCTCACTTGTTGATATAGCTGCTCAATGGGAAAGGAATGTCTCCTCGGATCTAGTCTCTCATTCGAACAAGATGAGAAGGAGTTCATGGTCAAGTTCTTTCCAAAGAAAAGAACGAAAAAAAATCCATAACAACATCACTAGCTTCAAACAAGGGTATAATGAATCGTTTCATGAAGCTTGGGAACGATTGAAATCTTATGTAAGGACTTTCCCTCATCATGGATTCACTAAGGATGCTTTATTAGGGATTTTCCATCGTGGTTGCTTGGAAAAGTACGAGAATTCCCTTGACACGACAAGCAAGGGAAGCTTTGCCAATTTGGATATTAAAGAGGGAGAACAACTCATCAAGGATATGGCTCAAAGCGACCGCAGTTATGGGAAGGATCGAGATAGAGATTCTTGGGATGACTCTAAATTCAAGGATCTAAATGCAAAAATTGATAGGCTCACAAGGTTGAACCAAAGACCCGTTAGCATTGTAGATCAAGTAGGAAGTGGTATGGGATATGGAATTGAAGATGACCAAGCGAATCAAGAGGAAATGTGTCACATACAAGGAGGATACTACCCAAGATCCTACAACCCATCTTTTAAGTATTGGAACAATAACCCTTCCTACCGGAATCAAGAAGTAACAAATCCATCGGACCAACACTACCCATCTCAAAAGGAAAGGCAACAAAGACAAATTAAGGGAGTTTCCCTCATTAGGGATATTACGCGCCACTTCCAAATCCGGCAAGCTTACCCAACCCACCCTCCAGGGACGATGATAACACCTCGCTATTGAAACAAATTATAGAAGGTCAAAACAAAGCCACAATGAATTTGACCAAGAAGAAGGGAGATGTAAATCCAAAGATTGATGATGTTTGGAATGATTTGAATGCAAAGGTTGAGAATTTAGCGGCTCAAGTAAAAACTCTTAACAACCAAGTGGCTCATGTAGCGTCTTCTTCAAAGAGACATGTAAAGGAAATATTCACTTAAAAGACCAATGAGAATCCAAGAGAGTATTGAAATATCGTTACGTTGAGAAGCAGAAGAGAGTTGCCTCTAAGAGTAGCCGCGTTAAAAACGGATTGTGAGAAATGAAAAGGTTCAACAAACGAAGGAACCAGAAGAGGTCCATGAACCAAAAGAGCAAGATCCAATTGTTATTGAGGAAGAGGTTAATGAAAAGAATCAAAGTGTGGAGACGCCAAGGAAGAAGGTCACTTTTGCTCCACTTCCTTTGGAACCTCAACTCCTTTTTTCGGAAAGGTTCAAGAAACAACTTCTAGAAAAAGAATGAGAGAATTTCAAACACATTCTCGAAGGAGCTCAAGTCTCTCTACCGGTGTTAGACTTAATTATGCATTGTCCGCTTGTTGCGAAATTCATTAAAGACGTCATGGCCAAGAGAGTTGCTTATGAAGAATCAAAAGTGGTGGTGACTCAAGAGTGTAGTGCTATCATCCAAAACTACTCTCCTAAAAAAATAGATGATCCCGGTAGTTTTACTTTGCCTTGCTCTTTTGGACCAATTCGATTTGATAGATGTATGGTTGATTTTTGAGCTAGAATGAGTTTGATGCCATTGTCGGTCTCTCAAAGGCTAGGCCTCACTAACTTCAAGAAAACCAAGATTGCTTTGATCTTAGCAGATAGATCTGTTAGGTACCCTATTGGAGTACTCGCAGATGTGAAGTTGGTTGTTGGTAATTGTGAGGTTCCAACCAACTTTATTGTGATTGAAATGAAAGAAGAACCAACCGATCCGATCATATTAGGAAGACCTTTTCTCTCCACCGTTGGAGCCATCAATAATGTAAAGAATTGCTTGATTGATCTTCATTTGGGTGATATGACAGTAAGCTTCGATATAACAAAGGCATTGAAGAAACCAATCATTGATGGTCATGTGTTTTACTATGACATTCCAGAAAAAAATGGCGGACGAATACTTGGAAGAGTTAAATGCTCAAGATGCTCTTCAATTGGCTCTCATTATGCGAAAAGAAGAAAGGAAAATTGACACGAGGATGTGAATGAGTATGAGAAGATCCTAGAATCTTAGAAACATTTGATGAAGAGAATATTTACGTTGGAATTGATTGAAGAGGAAGAGCTTGAACAAGCAAAAGAGGTCATCAAAGCAAGGCCAAGTGGGGAAGAAGATTGGACCGAGCTCAAAGCACCAAAAGTGGAACTAAAATCTCTACCATCTGATGTGCATAGGTTTTTATGCATTTTGAAGCACATTTCTTTTATGTTTTCGATGCATTTAGGTTGTAAATATTGCATATAAGTCTTCGAATTCATAAGTTTAAGTCTAGAGTCTAGTTTAGGAGCATTTTGCATTTGCATATAATTTTCTTTATATTAGTAGGTACAACCTTTGGAGATCAATTTGAGAGCTTGAGATAATAGAATCTAGAGGCTAAAAGAAACATGCTTCAAGGTGATTGAAAGGCTAGAAGCATTGGAAGAAGATAGGATCAAAAGAGGCCATCAAATGGACAAGAAACAAGCCACAAGATGTCAAAGAGACCTGGCATGAACCCAAGGGTCCATGCTGGATCACCTTGGGTCGATGCTTTGTTGCCTTGACAGCTTGCTGCCCAACTTAACCTAGCATTGACCATGGACCTAGGGGTCGATGCTGGATCACCTTGGGTTGATGTTGGGTAGCGTTGACGAGAAAAGTAGCTTCCTTTCACCTATAAATACCCCTTTAACCTAGTTTTATGCATCCAACATTTTTACAAATAATCTCCTTCTCCAAGATTGAGATATTTATACTTTCTCTCATGATCTTTCAGATCAAGAGTTTCTCTTTTTAAGTGTGTATCTTGGATCAAACATCTATCTTATCTATGAAATCTATCTCTTTCTCTTCATCTCTTTTCTTTTTCTTTATGTTGTGTGAGTAGTCTTTTTGATGGAACCAAGGATGTTTAGATCTACTTAGATTAGGTTGTGATATGGTGTTAGGGATATCTAATCTTAAGTTTTCTAAGGATTTGGAGTGCTTGATGCTAGGTTTTAGAGTAACTAACTAAGATCTAGACTTGTATGCATTTCTCGCCCGAGAGGTGTTAGATGAAATGCCTAGGAGAAACAAATACTTTCTACTTCAATTATAGCCAATGCGAGTTGTTTGTTACATTGATTAGTGATTATATGGGCTTGCTCTTGATAATTCCTAATCGATTTATCATTTGCAACAAACGAGAGTTGAGCGAATGCGATTGATAAGAAAATGGCCTCTAGCCATGAGAGTGGATTAGGCTAGCATTTCCTTTGGTTATGGATTAGTGTTCAATAGCTTGATCTAGCACCACTGTAACCATCTTTCTAAGTTGATCCATTATAACATCCCTTAGTCCATCATCTTAGTTTATAGTTCATTTCAAGTTAGCATCTTTAAGTTTATGTTTGCTTTCATTATTTAAGTTTATTGTGTTTAGTTTATAGTTTATTAAGAAAACCAAAACAAAACCCAACCTTTCTTATTTGCTTAAATTAGGCTTGAGTGTGTATTCCAAATACTTAGATCCATCTAGCTAAGCTTTTCTCTTTGTGGTTCGACCCCAAAGTACTACAATAACATATCCGTGCACTTGCGGATTGTGTTATTGTTAGGAAACAAGCTTATAAATTTAAAGCTCCGTCGTGTCTTTTGTAAGCATGAACAATAGACATCAACAAGTTTTTGGCGCCGTTGTCGGGGAGCACAATTGCTAGATTAAGATTTTCTTTGGAATTTCATTTAAGTTTGAGACTAACCTTTACTTTTCAAGTTATTTAACTATTTTCTTTTTCCTTTTTGTTTGTGCTTTATTGCAAGGATGATGAATTGCCAACTTCAAGAAGGAGTTGGAGGAATGGGTGCATATGAGGAGACTATTGGTGACTTTGATACACCAATCACGAGCAACACTAGGATGGGAATAAGACCCCCACCCGGAGATATGCCTCATCACGAAATCAACTCTAGCCTCGTCAACATGATCCACAATGCTAGATATTTTTGTTTGGACATGGAAAACCCCATCGAACACCTTGATAACTTTGAGAGGCTATATGCAACAACCAAGATACAAGGAATCCCGGGAGACAATGTGAAGCTATCCCTCTTCCCTTTCTCATTAGGAGATAAAGTTTTGCAATGGGAAAAGACCGTGGTTAGCTCTTCCATAAACACGTGGGAACAATGTAGGAGGAGGTTCCTTGGTCAATTTCACTCACAAAGGAGGACTACAAAATTTCTGAGTAGCATAGCTAATTTCGAGAAAAGGATTGAAGATACATCAGGTCAAGCTTGGCAAAGGTTCAACGGTTATGTGAGGAATTTTCCTCATCATGGATTAACTCAAGGAAGTCTTCTACGACTATTTCATAGGGGAGTTCATCAACACTTCCGGTTCGCTATGAACACGGCAAGCAATGAGAATTTTGCAAGCTTGACCACGACTCAAGGAGAGAAATTGCTGGATAATTTACCTAAGAGCTATGCCGGAGAAGAGAGCTTTGGTTTCACATTCAAGATTGAGGGTAAATGCCTTGAGGAATTGAATGCAAAGATAGATGAAATAGCAAAAGCGGTCCTCAAGCCAAAAAAGAAGAAGCTAAGGATCGATGAAAGCTTCTTCGACCAACAAGAGGAGATGAGTTTTGTTCAAGAAAGCTACTATGGGAGCTATTCAAAAGAATCATCACCTAGAACAATTTTAGTAGAAAGGACTCATACAACACCAACAACATCCACTACTCAAAAGACGCCTACCAACTCTACCGTAAAAGACATGCATTCCTTGATTAAATAACTTGTGAATTGAAATATAGAGATGAGGATAGACTTGAACGATAAATTTGATGCGTTAGATCACAAGATTGATGGGAATTACGTGGAGTTTCAAAGAAGTATGGTGATATTGCTAACTATGTGAAAGGTATGGAGCATCAAATAGCAGAACTAGCTTCTTGACATGAGTTTCAAACGAATAGTATACCCGGTAAGTGTGAGGTTAACCCGAAGGAGCTTTGTCATGATGTGACTTTAAGAAGCGGAAGGCAATTACCTCCGAGGACTCAAGAGGTCGAGCCTAAGAAGAAATAAACCGAGTTAGAAGATACTGAAAATGATCAAATACCACTTCATGAAGAAGAGCAAGATGAGAATGAAGAAGAAACCGAGAAGGAAGAGAAACCTAAAGAGGTTCCTAAGATTCAAGAGGAGGAGCTCAAGGACAAACCTCCACCACGCCAAAATAAGAAAAGGGATTACATTCCCACCGACACTAATGTTCCTATGGATGAGTTGAATCTACCCTTTCCAGGAAGATTTAAGAAGCAAATTATTGCGGCTAGGTAGCAAAAGATAAAAATCATATGGGAGCACTAGTTGTAACCATACCGTTCATGGAGTGGTACCAAGATAACCCTATAGTGAACAAGGTACTAAAGGATATCATCACAAGAAAGAATAGAATCGATTTCGTCATGGAAGTTATGACTCACCAATGTAGTGCTATCATTCAAAACAAACTTCCCACCAAGAGAAGAGACCCCGAAAGTTTCACCTTACCTTGTACTTTGAATCATATGACCTTTGGGAAATGTTTGGTTGATATAGGAGGAAGTGTGAACTTAATGCCCTTGACGGTCTCTAAAAGGCTTGGCTACCCAAATTTTAAGCCAACAAGGATCCAATTAATATTGGTGGATAGGTCTATTCGATATCCACATGGTATTCTTGAAGATTTTCCATTGATGATTGGGAATTGCGAAGTTCCAATGGACTTCGTAGTCTTGGAAATGGATGAAGAGCCCTTGAACCCTATCATCCTTGGAAGACCTTTTCTTTCAACTGCAGGAGCCATAATCGATGTAAGGGGAGGAAAGATAGATCTTCATCTTGGAGATTTGATATTGATTTTCAACATCTTGGATGTTATGAAGAACCCAACTATCGATGGAGCCGCTTTCTCCATTGAATGTCTTGATGATGATTTCGCCGGAAAGCTAGAAGAGCCATACATGGAAGATGGCTTGAAAGTATCCTTAATCTACAAAAAGGGATCAAAGGATATCCTCTCAAATGAAGCCATGGAATACAAAAGATTACTCGATGCTCAATCATTGGAGGCAAATGAAGTATTAGCATTGGACCTAGGAAAAGATGAACCGGGACCAAAATAAGAGAAAGGTGAGGACAAGGAAAACTCGGATTCGAGTGAGCTTAAGGAATCTAAGGTTGATTTGAAACAACTTCCAAAAGGGCTAAGGTACACGTTTCTTGGTCCTAATTCTACTTACCCTGTGATCATAAATGATAATCAAAATGAAAGTGAAACCGAACTGCTATTGAATGAATTGAGAAAGTATAGAAAAGCAATAGGTTACTCACTAGATGATATCAAGAGTATCCCCTAATCTTTATGCATGCATATGATTCACTTAGAAGATGAGTCTAAAACCTCAATTGAACTACAAAGAAGGCTTAACCTTAACCTAAAAGATGTGGTCCACAAGGAAACCATGAAACTCCTTGAGGCAAACATAATATATCCGATAGCACATGGGTTTCTCCCATGCATGTTGTGCCTAAAGTAGTTAAAAATGACAAAGATGAGCTAATCCCTACTAGACCTATAACGCGACATAAGATGTGTGTTGACTATAGAAAGCTAAATGCATCGACTAGGAAAGTTCAGTTCCCGTTACCTTTCATTGATGAAATGTTGGAAAGATTAGCAAATCGATCTTAGTATTGCTTTTTAGACGGTTATTCGGGTTTCTTCCAACTACCCATTCACCATAGAGACCAAGAGAAAACAACCTTTACTTGCCCTTATGGTACATATGCTTATTGGAGAATGCCCTTCGGTTTATGTAATGCTCATAGTACTTTTCAAAGATGCATGATGTCCATATTTGATAACTTGATTGAAGAGTGTATGGAGGTCTTCATGGACGATTTTTCCGTCTATGGAGACTCCTTTTGTGGATGTCTTTCTAATCTATGCAGGGTATTGAAAAGATGCGAGGAAACCAATCTCGTTCGAAATTGGGAGAAATGTCACTTCATGGTCCAAGAAGGGATAGTACTCGGGCACAAAATCTCCAAGAATGGGATTGAGGTTGATAAAGCGAAGATTGAGGGGATGATGCACCTAGAGCCACCAAGAACGGTCAAAGGAATTCATAGCTTCCTAGGCCACACAGGTTTCTATAGGAGGTTTATCAAATATTTCTCAAAAATCTCAAGACCAATGACAAGGCTTCTATGCAAATACATACCCTTTGAGTTTGATGAAACGTGTATGAAGGATTTTGAGAAGATAAAGGAAGCTTTGATTTTGGCTCCAATCGTACAAACTCTGAATTGGGAATTACCTTTCGAGATTGTGTGTGATGCAAGTGATTTTGCGGCTGGAGCAGTCTTAGGGCAAAGAAAGGATAAAAAAACTTCAAGTGATCTACTATGCGAGCAAGACTTTGGATGAAGCTCAAAGCAAGTATGCCACAACGAAAAAGGAGCTTTTGGCCATAGTGTTTGCCTTTGAAAAATTTTGTTCTTATATAGTGGGATCAAAGATGATAGTATACACGGATCACGCCGCTTTGAGACACTTATTGGGGAAGAAGGATGCTAAGCCAAGGTTGTTGAGATGAATTCTCCTCCAACAAGAATTTGATCTTGAAATTAAGGACCAAAAGGGGATTGAGAATGGAGTGGCGGACCACTTGCCAAGGATGAAGGTTGATGATGGACTACCAATTAATGACTCATTCTCGGAAGAGAAAATCAATTCGGTGGAAAAATTCTTCATCATTGAGGGATATGTCAAACAATGGGAGGAAGAGAATGCGAGTGCGGTGACCACTACAACACCTTGGTATGCCGATTTGGTCAATTACCTCATGAGTGGAAAAGAGCTGCCGAATATGGGACATTATGGAAAATAGAAGTTCTACCGAGATCCTAAGTCCTACTATTGGAATGATCCTTTCCTCTATAAGAAATGCTAGGATCAATTATATAAAAGATGTGCTTCGGAGGAAGAAGCTAAAGAAATTATCACAAAATGTCATAGTGCTAGCTTTTTTTTTGTCAACATCATAGTGCTAGCTATGGTGGACACTTTGCCTTTTTCAAAATGGTTCAAAAGCCCTTACAAGCGGGATTTTGGTGGCCCACAATGTTCAAGAATGCACACAAAGTTGTATCCAAGTGTGATGCTTGTAAAATAAGAGGAAATATAACAAAGAGAAAAGAGATGTCATTGAATCCTATTATTGAAGTGGAGATCTTTGATGTGTGGGGAATAAACTTCATGGGACCTTTCCCTAAATTGAATGGAAACTTCTACATCTTAGTGGTGGTTGACTATGTCTCCAATTGGGTAGAAGCGATAGCAAGCCCAACTAATGATGCAAGAGTGGTGATCAAGCTCTTCAAAACGATCATTTTTCCTAGGTATCACACTCCTAGGATATTGATAAGTGATGGTGGAAGCCACTTCATAAACAAATTTTTTGATAAACTCTTGAAGGCTAATGGAGTGAAACATAAAGTGGCAACACCAAACCATCCTCAAACTTCCGGACGAGAAGAGGTATCCAATCGCCAAATCAAGGAAATACTTAAGAAGACTATTGGAGTGAATAGGAAGGATTGGTCTACCAAGCTTGATGATGCACTTTGGACATATAGAACGACATTCAAGACGCCTATTGGGACAACACCATTCAATCTCATTTACGGGAAATCTTGCCACTTACACTACAAGAAAACNCACTACAAGAAAACAGACAGGTAGAGACGGAAATATTCGTCTCTAATTCGTCGCTAACTAGTTTTAGCGACGAATTAGAGAGGAAGAAGAAATTGTCGCGAAACGTGAGTCGCAGATTTTTTTTACTCGCTATTTTGTCGCTAAATCAGAGACGAATTGTGTTGCGTGTCTAATTCGTCANTTTAAGATTTTTTGAGACGTTTAATTATCGCCAAATATAGCGACAAATTAGCGTGTAAGTGTCGCTATTTTGTCGCTAATTGTTAGAGAGTAATTAGCGACTATAAAAAATATAGCGACAAATTAGCGTTTAATTGTCGCTATTTCGTCGCTAAATTTTAGCGAGAAATTAGCGACTATCAGACGTTAATTAGTCGCGAAAACATGTCTTATTTATTTAAAAAAAAATTTTAAAAAATAAAAAAACAAATTTCAAATATTAATATTATACATTTTTCGAAGAAAAAAAATTATAATATTACACAAATTTTCTTAATCACATAAAATACAATTAAAATTAAAACTAAAAATATATCTACTCTTGGTTTTGGTTCTTGTTCGGGTTTTGTTGTTGAGAACTCTCGCCTTCCGCCCGCCTCCATTCGCACCACGCGGTAAAGCCCGGCTCTTATCTGATAAAATCGAAGCACATCTGCTGGTCGAGAAGCTGCTGCTTCAAACTGCTAATCTCGGCTCGTAACTCTTCATCTCCCTGAGTAACCCGAACTCCGGCAGCAACTGAAGACGCCTCGGGCTGGAGGGAGCCAACGCCAAATATGCGTCCTTTTTTCTTCGGAGCAGCCTACACATATACAAATATAAAATTAGTAAACATACTAAAAAATTTAAAAAAATTTAAAGTTAAATTATAAATTACCTTNTGTTTTTTTCAAACTGAGATAATCCTTGGGAGTCAGGATTCGTTGATCTAACTTGAGTTTCTTCATCTTGGATTGCCATAGTTGCATCCATATAGAGCTTCTCCGACTTCCCGTCAGCCCATACGCCATCCTTATGCTTTGTCGCATGAAGGACTTGCAGAAAGTCGAACTCGGTGGAGTTAGTATCCTTCGCCTGAAAAAAAAAAAATAGTTTTCGAAAGTTTAATAATTTATAAATTTAAGTAATATAAAGATTAATTTTCTAAAC
>OVAN01011673.1:0-13557 GCA_900406275.1 Anastatica hierochuntica | reverse complement strand
CGCTCTTTCCGGTAAGTCTAATCTTTCCTTTCTTTTCCTTTCTTTCCTTATTAACCTTCGGTTAGGTTAGTTAGTCGGTTCGATCGGTTAGGATTTGTTAGGTTGTTGGTCTAGTCGGTTTAGCCGATCTAGTCGGTTTAGCCGGTCTAGTCGGTTTAACCGGTCTAGTCGGTTTAGCCGGTCTAGTCGGTTTAGCCGATCTAGTCGGTTTAACCGGTCTAGTCGATTTACCCGGTCTAGTCGGTTTAGCCGGTCTAGTCGGTTTAGCCGGTCTAGTCGGTTTACCCGATCTAGTCGGTTTAGCCGGGTTGGCCCGATCTAATAGGTTCGGTCCGATTTTCCTTGTTCCGGTTTTTTTCCCCATTTTTCCTAATTCCGTCCTGCTCTGTTCCGTTCGAGGTTCCAGTGGTTTCTGCAGCAAAGCTGCCCGCGCCAGGAGGAAGTTGAAGAACTCCAAGCACCCGTTTCCAGGAAGTCACGGACGACCCGAGACGTTCCCGAGACCGTTGCCTTTTCCCCGGACCCTTTTTGGAAGGAGGATCAGCAAAGGAGAAGAAGGATGACAGAGGGTCATCATAGGGTAGAAGCTCAGAATGAGGATCGTCAGTCAGCAGTTCTAGAGTCGTCTCTTCGTCGTGGCTAAGGTGAGGAGTTCCCGCCTTCGTTCTCATTCGTTATCTTCCTAATTCCGTTAGTCTAGGGTTAGAGTATCAGCCAGTGTCGAGCTATATGTCTCGGCACGAATAAGTGTATGTAATATGTATTGCTTTATATAAAGTCCTATACGCCTAAGTGCGATTGTTTGCGGGTCGCTAAATCGAGCCTAGGGTAGAGTCTGTGATAACCTAAGTCCTAACATTGAATAGGTTTAATTTGGCATTGTTTGAGAATTACGCGGAATGACCTAGGGGTAGATTGAAATGGATGGTCTCCTCTAGTGGGCGCAGAGCCTACTGCAGGAACGTGAAGCGGGTGGTGTTTTCCCCCTTGCCTTGGTGTAGTATCGTTGCGACGGTAGTAGGAGATTGTCTCTATCGGGGGCAAGTGGCCACTGGTGGAGGATAATTATTGTCCCCCGTTAAGTGAGCCCTGCGGCGTGGGCAACAGACTGCACGGGATGGTACTGTCCCCCGTTAGGTGAGTCCTTTTGGTAAGGGCAACAGACTGCGCGGGACGGTCCGGCCAGTTAAGCCACATAGGCAAGAGGACTGACGGTCTAAAAAGGAAGCCCTGGCTCCGGACATACCGGTTTTTCGGAGTGAATGTAAAGGCAGCCCGCTCACTGATCCCGGTTGGCGGCAGGTTCTGTGGGAGACTGTTTGGCCATGATTGGAATCCGATGATGTGTAAACTAGGGTTGGTTATGGCTGTGAGGGGGAAAGTTAGCACTGAGTATTGAGGCCTGTGTTTTGCTAGGTGTCTAGGGCTACAACTAGTTTTATTATGTATCGGTCGTGTCAATCGAGTCCGAGTCGGTCAAAGTCGTTTTGGTGATGTCATCTGGAGCAGCCTTGGAATGGGACGGAGTTGTGAAAGGTGGTGTCGTAAGCCACAACGTTTGGTAGTTTGTTTGCGCGACACACTAGGTGTCTTCCATGCTTTCTTTAGGGGTTGTGGTCTAGTTCTAGTCTAGCGGGGTTAAGCGGGTAGCGGGTGAGGCGGAGTCGGGTTCGTCCTCACTGAGTGGCTTGTTGGAAAAGTCACTCTCCCCTCTCTTTTCTCCCTTTCCCTTTTTGGTGTTTCTGCAGGTAAAGTTAGAAGTGATAAATTTGCAGACCGGTTGGTGAAGTTTGTTCCGGTTTTGGCGATACCATTCGGAGCAGCCCAGTACCTTCGAGTCGGGGTCGTTACAATACTATTGTTGTTTCTATGGTTTGAATCAGTTGAATGTGCAATTTGAATCGGTTATTGAAGTAGCTCTTCAAAACGTTTAAGGAAAAGATTCTTGTCATCTGATTTGATTAGAGAATCCTTTCTACTTCCATTCTTTCTGCTTCCATGACAGTGCTAACTTTGATTTTTCCCACTAGGGTTCCTAATGCTAAATCTGGTTGAGACTCAACTGATGTTGAAATATATGGAATGCAAGGGATTCCACATGATGTGTTGGCGGCTCACTACGGAGAAGAAGGTAAGGAGATGAGCTGCATTGTTTACAATTATCACCCATTGAACACTAGAAATAACCCGGGAATTATGTTTGTTTCTTCATCAAGTGCTATGGATTTTGTTGCATCTAATGGTTCATGAACTCGTCTTTATTTTTGCCTTTTTATATCGATATACCTTATCAAGTGAAGTTATTTTTCCTTCTGAGGAAGAAGAATCTCCAGCCAAAGTTGCTAAAGTGGAAATTCCTTCTGCCCCTATAGGTGGTGCAGTTCCTAGACCATATGGAAAGGTATGTCCACCCCCAACAAGTGCCTGGTGTTGTGCATCCAACGTATGTACTAATTACACTATATTCTCTATATTGCCATAACTTCTAGAATTTTTAAAATTTGACTACATGATGGTGTTGAATTATTCCATTTGTCCGCTCGTTATTCGTTGGTTTTAGGTCCTAACATTTGATGCACTTGACCAAATATGGTCCACGAGGTTCATCGTTTCCTCTTCATGACCACAATAACACCTGTTGTAGACAGTTACTTGAAATAGTTTATCATCTAAAAGTAATGTAATTGTATATCTTATCTCTATTGAACATGTTAAATAATTGTGTCAGCAGGTATTATCTGGGTCCTCCTATGCGTCCAGCTAGTGCTGGATGGCCTATGCCTGCTCCCCGTCCACAACAACGGTATCCGCAAAATACAGCAATTTCTATTCCTCCAGCTGCTAATTTAGGGTATCAACCACAACCACTTTTTCCTGTTCATGGTATGGGGGTGACTTTGCCAGCATCATCTTCTGTTGTTAGTGGAGTCACTCCTCCTGGGATTCCTTCAGCATCACCTGCATTGGTTGTTCCTCAACCTATGTTCCTTGTTGTGAATAGCAGCACTCCTTCTCAGGCTGCACCTTTTTCTGATTCTCTTCCCATTGGTGGGGCTCAGCAACCATCTCATGCAGATGCCACCACAGGATCCGTGAAGGCATATCCGCCTATAAACTCTTTTCCAGGTTCAATCTTAAGTTATTGCTTACATTTGATCCAGCGGTTTAGCATCAAAAATATTATCTCTCTTTTGTGTTGTGTTGCATTGGGTGGGACTAATTCTCATTTGTATGTCTCCGGTCCATATTCCAGTGGTCAATTGGTCAACCTCCTGTTATTGCAAATAAAGCTCCTAGCACTCAACCTAATGAGGTCTATCTTGTCTGGGATGATGAAGCAGTGTCTACGGTTAGTTTCTCTCCTACTCATGTTGTGACTCTGACTCTGTAGTTTGAAGAATTGCCATTAATGAAATCATTTGGCTTTCATTCTGACTTGATGTTTCTGTAACCGTAGGAGGAAAGAAGAATGTCCTTACCAAAATACAAGGTGCATGATGAAACCAGTCAGGTAAGTTCTGATTTTCCCTTGTAAAGTTAAGGAGAGTTTGCTTTGCACTTCTAACCCACGTGGTAGGCTTCATTTATGCCATTTTTATTCCAGATCCCATCTTTTAATTCTTTAATTTCAGAATATGAGAAGGAGATAGGCTAGAGATTTAAGCATGTTTAACAATTAATTTTAGAATGGTAGCATGCAATAATTAGTGAAAAAAATCACGCAAGTAGCTGCTCGTTCTTCATTATATTTCCTTGTTCTCTTGTATTTGTATAAAAATATATATGATGATTGGTTCCACAAGATATTGTTACTCAACAGGTTTGGTTTCAAACCAGGTCAGCTCCTTTATTTTCTTCAATTTTTGGCAAAATTTGGTAGCTTTGCACAATCACTCAAGGTTTTAGGGAATATAAAAAAAAACAGCTTTATAACCTTTTTTTTAATATAAAGCATACTTTTGTACTCAGAACATAGTTTTGTTTTTCTTATTAAAACTCTGTTGCAGATGAACACGATAGATGCAGCTAAAGACAGATGAATCTCAGAGAGTAGGCTCACTGGACGGATGGCATACTAGAGTTTCGCGAAACAAAAACCTGCATTGAAGAAATCTTTCAGGAAAGTCAATGATAATGATGATGATGATGATAGGCTTTGGTTACAACTCTTCACTCACTTTATTCTGATTATAAAGCTATTAACTATATATCTATATATTGTGTTGTTTAGACAGGATAGTTAATTATCATTGCATTCTTTTAGAGAACTATCAGGGATGTTTTCTTCTTGACTTGGAGGAAGAACTTTTACTGTCGTCGCCTTTTTTCTTCTTCTTAAGGCTTGTTCGTTTCTTCATTCGGATGATCCATCTGGATGAGTCTATGTTTTGTTGTTCGTTTAGTGTATAATTAAGCATCATCCAGATGGATCATCTGAATGACTTTGTAAAATACACACAAATTTTTTAAAAGTCCGTATGATCTTAATCAAATCATCTGAATGAAGATGATCCGTCCAAAAAAATAAAAGACTAAAATACCCCTAAGCAAAATGAAAAATTAGAGTCAAATCTTAAATCACATACCCAAAATTATATTTTTCAACCAAAAACGCAAAATCATATTTTTCCGTAAAAATCGCAAAATCACATTTTCTCGCCAAAACCTTAAAATCACATTTTTCCGCTACAACCGCAAAATCATATTTTGCAACCAATACCGCAATATCGCATTTTTTTCACCAAAACCGTAAAACAGCATTTTTCCGCCAAAACCGCAAAATCACTTTTTTCGCCAAAATCGCAAAATCACATTTTAACGCCTAAACCGCAAAATCACGTTTTTCTGCCAAAACTGCAACATCACATTTTTCGCAAAAACTGCAAAATCACGTATTTCTGCAAAAACAGTAAAATTTTATTTTTGCCGCCAAAACCGCAAAATCACTTCTCGAGAAGGATAAGAGGATAGTCGAGCTGACTTCGGAGGTGCGGAGACTTGTCGACGTGGAGGCTGCGGCTGCGACAGAGATGTCGACCCTTAATGAGCGTATCCGGGAGCTTGCGGAGCAGAAATCGAGCCTCGAGGATCACATGGAGGCTGAGATTGAGAAGGCCGTGAAGTCAGCTGAGGAGCGGGTGCAGGCGGAGGGGCTTCGTCGAGAGCAACAACGGGCGGATTTCGAGGGCCGTCTGCAGAAGGTGAGGCAGTTCGTCGAGGTCCAGAGACGGATCAAGGTGAAGTACCTCGTGGCGAACCAGCTTAAGGGTTAGCTGGAAGCATTCGACATCCTCTCCAGGGAGTACAAATTGGCTCTTCTGGGGGACTTTGTGGAGGAGTCTAAGGATGAGAAGAAGGACACTGACGTGTGGCTGAATGCGCAGATGTTGACCAAGCTGTATCTATCCGATCTGACTCTTCCAGAGGAAGAAATGTCGTCGGGACCTCAGCAAGGGGAGCTTAGAGCTTTTCCTTCTGCCTCGCTATCCGGGCCAGCTCCTAATGCGGAGTTGCCTTCTGTCGAAGCTCCGCAGTCTCGCGAAGATGAACCTCGGGGTGATGTTACGGAGGCCTGACTGTCGGGGCTTTTCTCCTTTTTCTGCTTTTGTCCTTCAAACTTACTTAGTTTTATTTTGTACTTTTTTCGTTTTGAGGTCGATATGTTTCGCCTCGTTGTTGTATTGAACCTTTTTAAATGGATCGTCTTTTCTTCTCGTTGTTTGTGTTTCGTATGTTTTGCGATATCATCCTTCCGTTTTGATAGTGTGGCGCCCCGATGTGTTCGTGGTTCGTAGGATATGCGAGGTTCTGGGGGATTTTGAGAGTGCCGCTTTTGCGTGATTTTTGAGTTGAGTATGCGAGGGTGGAACTTCGTATACGTTCTTTTTTTTTTGACGAAGCGATGTACCGCTTCGTGTATTTCGTGGACTTAGTCATTTTCCTGATGTTCAGAAAATGTTGTATGCGTGGCAGGCTCGGCTTGAGAATGATGTGGGTAATCAGTCCACTGCATTCGCGGGGAATGCGTTATGCGGGGCGGGCCCGGCTTAATTTCGATGAGACCCGTGTGTTTCGACATGTGTGTCTCTTCGGTGCGTGCCTAGGTGGCGGTTATTGTGTTTGGCACTTATCGTTGTGGTGAAATATATTATTATAGATATATAGTTGTGCCTCGTGAAAGGCTGCCTACGTACCCCGAAGGGATCAAGCCAATCATAGTTCGATATTACAAAGGTATGTAGTGGTCGGGGTGATAGATTTTGGTTTACTTAGTGATAGAATCGCTTCAGGTTCATCGAGTTCCAGGAGCGTGGTACTGCGTCGCCGTTCATTTGTGTCAGCTCGTAAACGCCGGGGCGGACTGTCTTCGAGACAGACGAGGTAGGGTCCTTCCCAATTAGCGCCGAGCTTGGAGATGGGTTTTTCAGCGGTGTTCTCATAGACTTTTCGTAGGACGAGATCGCCTTCTTCGAAGTAACGGCCTTTGACCTTCCTGTTTTAGTAGCGGACGGCTTGGTGTTGGTAGTTCTGCATGCGCAAGAGGGCTTGATCTCGGAGCTCCTCAGCGAGGTCGAGTTGGTCGAGGATCATATGGTCGTTAATGTCGGAGTGTTGGGTTAGCAAGACGCGTCGCAGATCTGGGACATTGACTTCGGTTGGGGACATTGCTTCCATGCCGTAGGCCAAAGAGAAAGGGGTGCGGACGGTGGCGCTTCTGGGGCTTGTGCGATGCGACCAAAAGACCCCGTCGAGTTCATCGGCCCAGACTCCCTTTTTGTCTTCGAGTCTTTTCTTGATTCCGTCCAGGATCCGCTTGTTCGTTGCCTCTGCCTGCCCGTTACCTTGCGGGTACCGGGGCGTGGACTTGCTGAGTCTGATTCGCCATCGAGCGCAGAAGCCTTCGAACCGCTCAGATGTAAACTGCGACCCGTTATCGGTGACTATCTCGTAGGGGAGCCCGTGGAGACAGATGATGAATTTCCACACAAAATTCTGAACGGCGAGGGCTTCGATTTTGGCGTACGCTTCGGCTTCAACCCATTTTGTGAAGTAGTCTGTGACAATGAGCATGAATTTTTGTTGCTTGGAGGCTGGTAGGGGGCCGACGATTTCCATGGCCCATCGCATGAAAGGATATGGTGCGGTGGACGTCGTGAGCAGCTCGGTGGGGACGTGTATCGTATCCCCGTGTCGCTGGCACTTCTCGCATTTCCGTGCAAAATCCTCGCAATCCTTCATGAGGGTTGGCCAATAGAAGCCATGGTTCTTGATCTGGAGGGTCAGTGTGCGTCCTCTAGAATGGTTGCCACCCGCCCCCTTGTGTGCTTCGCGCATCACTCGTACTGTTTCATCTCCGTTGATGCAATGTAGCAATGTTCTGGAGGCGCTCGATCGGTACAGGCTGTCATCGACTATCGTATAACAGGCTGCTTTTTTTTGAGTCGGCGGGCCTCCCATTTGTCGTTGGGCAGCGCTCCGTCGGCGATGTAGTCTTTGATTTCGGTGCGCCAATCTTGGGTTTCGGAGTGAACGTCGGGGTTGGCTTGTTGTTCTGCTTCGTCAGCGGGGGCGTCGCCGTTTGAATCTTCAATTTGAATGGCGCATATGCCCTTGGGGAGATCGATGCTTGGCTGCTCGATACATTCGACCGGTATGGTTCTTCTTATGGTCGGGTCCGAGGTGGAAGCCAATGCGGCTAGAGCGTCGGCAGAGGCGTTGTCGCTTTGGGGTATCTTGGTTATTGTGAATGACTTGAAGCCCTGGGGAGGCTCTTGACGACATTGAGGTAAGCATCCATCCGTTCGTTTTTGGCATCGAACTCTCCATTGTACTGGTTTGCGACGAGTTGGGAGTCACAGAACGCGTCAAGGTTCTTGGCGCCCAATTCCTTGGCAAGGCGCATTCCCGCGATCAAGGCTTCGTACTCTGCCTCGTTGTTCGAAGCATGAAAGGCTAGGCGGAACAATTGTTCGAGGACGTCATTCGTTGGTGATTCTAGCCTGACGCCTACTCCGGAGTCGTGCTGGCTAGAAGAGCCGTCGGCGTACAGCATTCAGGTCGTGGCCTCGGGCCTTTCGCTTGTCAGTTCGGGGGGTAATTCGATCGGGAAATCTGCGAGGACTTGGGACTTAGCGCTTGTGCGGGTCCTGTACTCGATGTCGTATTCGCTGAGTTCGATCGCCCACTTAGCGATTCGCCCAGATTGTGTTGGGCTGTGCAAGATCGTGCGCAGCGGTTGGTTCGTGAGGACGACTATCGAATGCGATTGAAAGTATGGTCGCATTTTTCGTGCTGAAGTGACAACTGCTAGGGCCAACTTTTCTTGGGTCGGATATCGCGTTTCGGCACCGTCGAGAGCTTTGCTGACGTAGAAGATGGGTGTTTGCTCTCCCCGGTCTTCTCCAACTAGGACGCCGCTTACCGCAGCTATCGATATGGCGATGTACAGGTATAGGGTTTCTTGGTCGATGGGCTTGGCTAGAAGGGGCGCGGTCGAGAGATATTCCTTAAGCTACTTGAAGGCCTCTTCGCACTTGTCGTCCCATTCGAACCTTTTGTTTCCCCGAAGCATTTGGTAAAAGGGTAGGCACTTGTCGGTAGATCGTGAGATGAATCGATTTAATGCGGCGATACGGCCCGTTAGTCGTTGCACTTCTCGGGTTGTTCGGGGCGAGGGCAGGTCAGATATTGTGGTGATTTGTTTAGGGTTGGCTTCGATCCCGTATTGTGTAACCATGTATCCCAGGAATTCGCCCGAGGTGACCGCGTAGGTACAATTAATGGGGTTCAGCTTCATGTTGTACTGGTTTAGAGTGGCGAAGCAGGCACGCAAGTAGTTGACGTGGTCCTTGCCGATGAGTTATTTGACGAGCATATGGTCGATGTAGACTTCCATCGTGCGGCCTAGTTGATCCGCAAACATGCGGTTGACGAGGCGCTGGTAGGTTGCCCCAGCATTCTTCAGCCCGAAAGGCATTACTTTGTAGCAATAGGTCCCGCGGTCGATGATGAAAGAAGTCTTTTCTCGGTCGTCGGGGTGCATCATTATCTGGTTGTACCCGGAAAAGGCGTCCATGAAAGAGAAAAGTTCGTTGTCGGTCGTTGCTTCGACGATACGGTCGATATGCGGGAGCGGAAAATTGTCTTTTGGACAGGCCTTGTTTAGGTCCGTGAAATCGACGTAAACTCTCCACTTTCCGCTGTTTTTTCTTGAACACCACGGGGTTGGCCAGCCAGCCTGGGTATTTGAATTCGTCGATTGATCCTGATTTCATGAGGCGATCCACCTCGTCGTTGACTGCTTGGGCTCGTTCGGGGCCGAGCTTCCGTCATTTCTGCTTGATGGGTTTGAAGGTGGGATCGACGTTGAGCTCGTGGCAGGCAATTTTTTGGTCGATCCCGGGCATGTCGCTGGTCATCCAGGCGAAGGTTGACGAGTTCTGCCTGAGAAATTCGATGAGTTCTTCTTGGACCGAGATGTCGAGGTTAGCTCCGATGCCGACGCAGCGCGTGATGTCGTTGGGGTCAATATTCACTTGGAAGACTTTGTCGAGCTTCGGGGCCTCTTCTCGTGAGGTTTCAGCGATCAGCGACCGAGGCGTCGAGGTGTGCTCCGATGCTGATGCAGCGCGGGACGTCGCTAGGCTCGACGCTTGAATTTGCTCTGGTTGTTCCGCGGGTGCCGAGATGGCGAATGACCGGTGTAGTTTGAGTTCGGCGATGAAACACGTTCTTGCCATGCTCTGGTCGCCCTGGATGGTTCGCGTTCTTGTGGGGCTCGGGAACTTGAGGCATTGGTGGTAGGTGGATAGGATTGCTTGCATTGCGTGGATCCAAGGTGTCCCCATGATTACGTTGTATATTGTCGGCGTGTCGATGATGACGAACTTGGTGAGCTTGGTCACGCCTCCCACGTGGACCGGAAGTTTTATCGTTCCTTCGAACATAGTGGTGTCGCCGTTGAAGCTGGTGAGTGACTTTCTTGATGGCTTGATCGTGTAATCCTTCAGGTCCATCTTTCGTAACGTGTCTTTAAAGATCAGATCGACGGAGCTTCTTGTGTCGATCATTACTTTGGCGACCTCGCAATCGGCGATCAGGAGTCCGCTGACCAAAGGGTCGTTGTGCGGTCGGTGGACAGTTTCCGCGTCGTGATCGGTGAACGTGATTTCTTTATCGATAAAACCGGATGGGTCGTTGATCCCGGTCCACATGATTGCGGATACCGTTTTTTGCTGGTGTTTCTTGATCAAGCGAACTGAATCGTTGCAGTCGAGGAGTCATCCCATTATCATGTTGATGCGCTTCCGGGGTGTGGGGGTGCATCGACGGGATACTCTTCAATCCTATCGCGCTTGGGGGGCTCGTCGGTGATCTGCCGGACTTGATTCTGGTTCGTGTTGATGGGGCCCGGTTGTTGCGGGGGTGTTCCCGGGTTTGATCTGGTCCGTGCGAACCCATGTGTTTTTCTTTTTGATCTACTCGTGGGGCGGAATGAAGATTTCTCCCTCGTTATATTTCTTGAGTAACAACTCCTTCAGGTGCCTGCACTCTTCGGTCGAATGACCTGGCTTTTTGTAGAAGGCGCAGTATTTGCTGAGGTTGACGATCGTCGCTCGTCCCTGTTTCGGCCAGTTCGACTGCTGGGTTTGCCCATTCCCGACATGGTTGATTGTCGTCTTCTTGCCCTTGAGTTCCTTGGCGTACTCGGCATCGTAATGTTGACGAGGCTCTTCGTAGTCGTTGCTACGATCCTCTCGGGGTGGGTCGGCCTTCGTTTTTTCTTTGGGGCGGCTGCTCGAATGCTTCTTGGCAAGGGCTAGCTTTTCTTCTTCCACCTCGGTGAAGAGTGTGGCTCTGTGGAGGGCGTCTTCCAGTGTCTGGGGTTTGTTGATCTTCAGGTCATCGCGGAAAGCGGACTCGTACCAAAGGGCATTGCGAAGTGCCGGCAGGGCGGCTTCGTCAGATATTGTGATTCGGGAGGCTACGTTCTTGAATCGTGCGATAAAGTCGCGTAGGCTCTCTTTAGGCCCTTGCAACATGGCCCATAGGTCGGCGGTTGAGTGGCTCTGCTGAATGAACATTGAGTAGTGTTTGAGGAAGGCGGTCGATAGTTGGTGGAAAGTGTCGATGGAGTTGGCTTTGAGTCGTGAAAACCATCTCAGTGTTGCGCCGTCGAGGTTTTCCACGAACAATTGGTAATATCCTGCGTCCCGCTCTTCTGGATCGAGATGAGCTCGGCCCATTGCAATACTGAAGTTGGTGAGGTGTTGACTGGGATCAGTGGTTCCGTCGTACTTCGGAGTCCTGACCTTTCTGGGGTGTGGGATGCGGAAGCGCGTGATTCGATCGGTGAACGGGACGTTCTGCGCTTCTCGGAGGACTTTATCGATCTCGGGTGCCGAGCTGACGGCTTGGTGTACTCAGGAGTTGATGTCACGCAGGTGCTGGCGCATGAGTTCGAGTTCATCGTTCTTCTCGGTAGGTTCCGTCCTGTAAGGTCCGGGGTTGACTCCGAGGTGTCTTTCGAGCGTTGGGTGATGACGTTCCGTCGGGAACAATGGCGCTTCAGCGTTGCTCGTCGTCAGGGGATTCGACGAAGTTTCCCCGAAGAGATTACGTTGTAGGTTCGAGAGGAATTTCGCCGGCGCGTTTTTGGGGTTCGTGGAGCGGGGCTCACTGGTGGTTCGATAGAAGCTTGGTGATGAGGCAAGCGCCTCGAATCGGGCGTTGGTCGTCTGTGCCAGTGAGTCGACTCTGTGGATTAGGTCGGATAGGAGAGCCACGACGTCGGTGGACGGAGGAGGAGTCGTTCCCGAGATAGGTCTTGTGGGAACTTTGTTGCTTCTTATTTTCGTGATCCTCGATTCGGGCGTTTGCTGTTGCTGCTGGGCCGGGGAGGCTGACGTCGGCACGAATGGGGGTGGACGCGTTGCTCCGGCGTCACCCTGTGGTGCTTCGAATGTTTTCTTGCGGGCCGACAATGCTGATTCGGAGCGCGTCTCCTTTGCAGTGTTTGAGGCGTCGGCCCGTGAGGTAGAGGGTTGTACCGGTGGTGCCGAATCCGGTCCCGTGAGTATCCTTGGAGTGTTCGGCGGGACGGCGTTTTGTTAGTCAGACTTCGTCAAAGTGCTTTTTGCGTATAGAGAGTTCTCTTGAATGTCCCCACAGACGGCGTCAAATGTTCGAGGCGTAGAGGCGACGTGACTTTTGTTAAAGGGGAAACGACAGTTCGCGGGTCAGAGATTCTCGTAGAATAAAGCGTGGGTTTGACGATGCGTATAGCTTTTTATTAAAGTGTTGTGAAAGGGTTACAAAGTGTCTTTCTCTCTCTAAAAAGATCTCTCTCTAGAATAAGTTCTCTTATGAAATTTTGCCCAAAAAGATCGATCCCCTTCTTTTTGCACAAGGCTTCCTGTTTATAGGAAAAAGGATTGTCGAAAATGCCCTTCTCGAGTCACGGGGTGGCCTCGGCGTGACTAGGGTCGGCGAGATTCGTGCTGCGGCCCGGCCCGTGCATTCGTATTGTCGGATGTCATACTGTGTGCCTTCTTTTGAGACTTTTCGGCTGGTCTTCGGGCTTTAATCGGCGACTGTCAGACGGTGATCTCATTCGCTCGTACCTTCGCCCCGCGTGGTCTGTCGAGATTCTGCGATGCTCTCGTACCGCATTAACTATAAGGGACGTACGTTCGTACGCGGGCCTTGTTGGGCCTCGTTTGTTGATGGGCCACGACGTCGAGATCGGGGCGTTCGGACCTTGATTTGTTTTCGGGCCTCTTAGCTTCAGGCCTTTTCAGAATGGACCAGGTGTGTTAGGAGGGATGCTAAACCCACCTCCAACATCCTCCAGACGTTCATCTTGCGTGGGCGTATAGGAAGTTATAAGATATCATCTTCATAACTAACATAATCTTTGAGTATATTAATATTGTTGTATAGATCTCTTAATATCTTAACTACTAGATCGTGTAGAGGAGTATATAAGGGTTTGTATCTCTAACTCAAATCATCAATGAAATATAGATTTATTCATTCTCTATACTAGGTACTTCATAATATCAGGACTTAAAGGATCTGGAGTTAAAGATCTTATGCAATACTTAATGGATAAGGAAGTAAAGAAACCCTGGGAAGAAGATGCATGAAGAACATCTCTCTTGAGGTTGTAAGGGAGAGATTGCTCGACCATGTTCATCAGACAATAATATAACCTGTAATTGTCTTTATCTTTTGTGGGTTTCTGTCTGTACCTAGATGACAAGTTCCACGAACGAAAACAAACCATAGGAAGTCCCATATAGCGTGGAGCACGAGCGAGACGGGTCTCTCAGGATCGAGCAGCATATCCTTACTCCTAAACTTAGCCAACGCAAGATTCTTGTGGGAAAAGGCGGTTCCAAAAGAGCAAACAAGATCACAAGCTGGTTCAAAGTTCACTCTTTGAATTAATCTTGTGACTGATATGCTAATTTTGCAGGAGTATAGGAATAGAGGCCAATAAAGTGTTGAAATAAGCTTAAATCATGTTAGCTCAAACCGAGATTAAAGTTGAAG
>OVAN01011672.1:0-14463 GCA_900406275.1 Anastatica hierochuntica | reverse complement strand
GAAGTACGGTAGAGTCAATCTCTCTCAAGGGTTACAAAGCTCTCAAAATCTTTTCTAAAACTCGAAAATAGCATAATCTCAAAGGAAAAGTCGAGATTCTGTTTTTAGGTAAAAACATCGGGTTCGTTTTAAACTTCGGTTTGGNTCTGTGAAGAATTTATGCAGTCTTCTCGAGACTTTCTTCGGTGCTTGAAATCCACTCCAAATGCGTTCTTTTAGTCCATTCAAGCTCCGTTCCTGTAAAAACACTAAAGAACAACAAACCGCGCAAAAACGTTCTGAATACCTACTAAAAACCGTAATCCTCGAATGAAAATCGTAATAAAAACCGACAAAATACGAATACATCAGTTAGTTTTCGTGCACACAATATGATTCTAATCGTTCTAGTGACATCGCTCCTAGCAATTTAAAGGATTCCCCTTTATTTTGCAAGGTCTCCATGTGATGGACGAGGCCCCCAGGGCGAGCAACTTGGAGGCGCAGACGGCTCGGTTCAAGGCCGAGAGACTTGAAGAAGAGAACGCCCGCCCTAAGAAGGAGGTCGAAGCGGCTTCATTTCATGAAAAAGAATTGGTGCGGAGTCAAGCGTTGCAGGTTCGTCGTGCGTACAGGCGCAGAAAGCGTGAGGTCGCCTCGATTGTGGCCGACCGTTTGGTTCAGTTTACGGTGGACTTTAATCAGTACAAATGCGCTCAATAGTCCTTTGGGAAATACTACGAATGCCGTGGTTTGGTTGGCGCTCTGTATCGCACCCAACTTTCCAACTACTCCTACAACTTCGAGATGGAAAAAATGTCCAGCCACGTGAAAAAGTGCAAGGAAGGTTTGTCTTCTATCTCGTCAATCGAAGAGAGGGTTCGAGGTGACTTGGCCCCGATTCTCGTTTCTCCCGATTCGGAGGAAGTTGGAGAAACTGCTTGGGGCGAAAAGGACGCAGTCGATCAAAACCCGAAACCGTCTAGCGCAACCAACTTTTCGATCTCTAACTATTTCGACTATGATTCGTGAACGAGAAAAGTTCGTACGTTGAGGGAGCATGTTCCCTGTTATTAGTAGAATTTTGGCCAAGTGTGGCCACTCTATATCTATCGGGGTTGGCCGTGTGTGGCTTCGAAACCCCTCGTCTTGTGGTTTTAGTGCCAATGAACGATGTTTTTCAATTTGATAACGTACGAGTATTGCTGCGTAAGTGGAGATAGATTACGAGTTGTCGTCTCATATCCATTCCTTGAAGGATCGCTACATTCGTTGTTTGTTTTGGGTGCGAGTTTTCGAGAGAGTTAGTCTTTCGGATTTTTATAAACGTGAATATGGAAAAAAAGACAAATTTTGCGATCTCGTATCGGTTAGATACTATGTCTTGAGATGTTTGAGACCAGTGTGCTAGGTTTAGGGTAAGACCTAGGTTACTCTCGGTTTTAGGGTGTGCGGCGACTAACTCTGGCTTACGTTTCCCGTTTTGATTTCGACCTGGTTCCGTCTTGATATTGAATTCTGCGATCAATTCTCGGCTTATATGACTTGCATCAATCGAGAACCGAGCATCTCTCCGAAGACAATTTCTAAGTCATCTGGAAGTGCTGACCAAGATTTTAGATTTCTTTTAAATCACGTTATTATCCTAGTCGGATGAATGAGAACCCGTTCTTCGCGAAGAGTAGGTTAAGGTGAGTGATAAGTTCGTCCGTCGGGGCCAATCGACGGGTGAAAAATTGGTACAAGTACTTGTTATTTTCCTGGTAGGAATTTGATAGTCTTGCGACTGTTTTTAGAAGTTTTAGATCGAGTTCGGAATTGTGCTTTTCAGAAGTTCGCGATGTCTTGCTTTTTCCGAAAGTTTTTCCGTTCTGTGGTAGAATGTGTCGATGAACACGTAATATTCGAAATTCGTTAAGAAAGTTTTTCTCGTACTATTTAAATTTTTGTGTTATACGGAAAATAAAAAAGCAAAAATTTGTTGTCGAAATCGGATCAAAAAGTGTCGAGTAAAAAAGAGTGGGAGTATACGAGTATGCGTACACCCACTCCCCCTTTTTTAGATAGGGGGACAACTGAACTCCTCTTGCGAAGAGCTGCCTACGTACCTCTTTCTAGGATTAAGCCGTCTTGTAGTTCAGTTTGTTGCCGTAAGTGATTACTCGTTTGGCAGAGTTGCGTCGGCCGTTTTAGTCTCGATGACTACAACTGGGTCGACGATTCCCTCTGGTGTCAAGGGCGTTGCTTTGTCGAGACTATTGGGCTCGGAAGTTTGCTTGTTTCCTTTGAATTGAGCCGTTTCTTGAATTGACGATTCTGTTGCATATTTTTCGAAAGTGTCTTCGGCTGACGGCCGATTTGTCTTCATTCATTTGGGTTCGGTCATGGGCGTCATTGCGACTTGTCCTACCTTATGCTCGGCTAGGAATCAAAGCTGTGACTGCTTTTGGCATCCCCATATTGTGGAGATTCCGTAGGGAGTTGGGAATTTAATGACCAAGTGGTAGGTCGATAGGACTGCCTTCATGGAGTTTATCCATGGTGTTCCCATGGTCACGTTATAGATAGCAGGGTGGTCGACGACCGCAAAATCGACAACTTTCATTATCTCCTTGGCCATCACCGGAAGTTTGATCGATCTGAGAGTCATCGAAGTTGTTCCTGAGAAACCCGTGAGTGGTTTCGGTGCGGGTGTGACCTCAGATAAGTCAATGTTCATCTTGTTGAGGGTATCGCGGAAGATGATGTCGACGGTACTTCCTGTGTCGATGAGGACCCTGGTGACTTTGAGATCTTTTATGACGAGGTCGATCACGAGAGGGTCGTTATAGGGTTTGTCGATTCCGATAGTTTCGTGTTCCTCGAAAGTGATAACGTCATTTGCGGTGTCGAGTGGCGTAGGTCAGTTTGCACTTGACTCAGCCTTTTGGTGATATGCTTTGATCGATGAGACATTTTCGCGAAAGTATTGCGACCGTCCGATGATCATATTCACTCTGCGGCGATTGGAGTCGTTGCCTTTGTCGTCAGGCCTTCTTCCGCGTTTTCCATCCGCTTGAGTTCCTTGAGACATGGCGTCTGCTTGGGGTGCTTTCTCGGTCCTGAGTGGGCGATCTGTATCACGTATGAGATCTTTTACACTGGTTATATATATGAGATTTCACCCGCGAGCAGTTTCGCCGTTAACCTTGCTCCGAGAACTTTGCAGTTCACGGTGGAGTGACCTTTCGTTTGGTGAAACTCGCAGAAGGTGTTTTCGTCATACGACGTGTTCCGCGTCAAGGATTTCCCCAACCTCCTACCTTGTTCCGAAGGGGAATTGACAGCGTAGTTGTGCGCTCCCCAGACGTATTCTCCCTCGTGGTGGACATACTTGTCGTTACGAGGGGTCTTCTTTTCCGTTTTCTGTTCAGAGGTTAAGTCTTTCGAGGATGCCTTCGCGGGTTTGTGTTTTTGCGATAGAACTTTCATCTCTTCTTCGATGACGATGAAGTCCGAAGCCTTATGAAGCGCACCTGAATAATGCGTGGTTTTTCGAAAGCTATCCACTTTTTGAACTTCGACTTGTACCAGATGGTTTTTCTGAGTGCGTCTACCGCCACCTTGTCACTGATCCCGCTAACTCTCGACATTACTATCTTAAAATTGTTCATGAAATCTCGGAGAGATTCGTCTTCTCTTTGAGACAGGCTCCATAGATCAACTTCGGAAGATTCTCTGTCCATAAATATGGAGTATTGTTTGAAAAATTCTGAGGAGAGTTCACGGACACTTCCGATGGAGTTTCGTTTTAGACAGGAGAACCATTCGAGGGCCACTCCTTGGAGATGTTCGATGAAAAGGTAGCAGAAGCCAGCGTCTTTCTTGCCTTCCTTGAGTATGGATCTCGCCATTGCAATCTGGAAATTCTGCAGGTGAGCTTTCAGATCGGAGGTTCCGTCATACATTAGGATTTTCACTTTTCCGGGATCGGAGACTTTGGTGGTTGTTATGCTAGTAGTGAATGGAGTTTTTCGAGCCTCTTTGAGGAGCCTATCGATCTCTGGCGCGGCACTCGTCGTGTGATGAATATGCGACTTTACCGCTTTTACCTCTGCCGTTGTTTTTGCAATGTAGTCGCGGAGATCACAAATCTCGTCGAGATCATCGCAGGTCTTTTCTCGAGATGGTTGGCGCGTCCTGCGAATGGCCCTGGCCTGCTCCTCGGCTTGTTTCTCTTGCTCTACATAGAAGAAATTTTCTTCTTCTTCCGTCATGGGTTCGCTGAGCTGAGAATTTTTCCGTGCTGCGCGACCTTTAACCCTTCTTGGGTGTACGTCAGAGTCTTCGTCCGTGGAATCGGATTGATCGCTGAAGTCTAGGTTAATTCGCTCGACTTAGTTATCCTCCGTTTCCTTCTCGAGATTTGGAGTATCTTCCATGTTATTCCGCGACACGACAAGGGTGATTACGTCGGGGCTTTGTCCCGACGGACTTTCCGCGCGTTCTGGAGTGAGTCACACGGAGTCGTAAAGTCGAGTCTTCTTCTGCGGAGTGTGGTTGCTCCGCACAAAAGAATAGTCTTAGTCCTCGCGGTTAGGGTTTCAACCTGTTTAGGGAGAGAGCTAGTTAGTTTGTCTTGTTAAGCCGACTTCTTTTTGAGATTCGAGAACATCATTTCGATCTCCTCGAACGTCACGGTGTTTGCGTCAGCGTTGACCACAGTGTTGTTCGTCACCAGAGTGTTTTCAGCGTCGTTATTGGCAGTTTCGCCGTCATGAGCTAGTTGATTGTTTTGATCTTCTGTAGTCATGTTCGATCTAGCGTTTTGCGGCTGTGAGGTAGATCGATACGTATCCTGAGCGAATAGTCCCCCTCCTTCTAGCGCCAAACTGTGGGAACCAAAATTTGCACTGTCGATTATCGTATTCGAAGGAAAGCCAGGAAACCCTAACTTTCCTTGAGCCAAACAACGATAGATCAAAAGTATAAAGAAAAACAGACGACGAAAGAAAAGTAAAAGAGAATCGAATGAAAATAGAGCAATAGAGATCTTATTCTGAATCTGCGTTGAGCGTTACAAAAGGTGCTAAGCTGTGGCCGCGAGAGCTGTCGGAGAGTATCCTAGTTCTAACAGCGTAAGACTTGTAAACCTAATTGAGACGCAGCTCGCTAGCAAAATCGAAAATAAACCTAAAGCTATAAGTATGAATTGTAAAGAAATTTTTGTCTCTCTTCCTCGTTCTCCTTAACCCCTCTTTTATATGCGTTCGTAAGCTGATCCCGTTTCGTTTTCCGCCCTAGATTTGAGCATATCCTTCGGCAGAAATATTCCATTTTTCGTGAATATTCCTTATCTTTACGAGTTTTACATATTTATCTTTAGACTTTGACTTTATCAAATTTTCCTTTTATCTTTCGTGGAACTCGGGTAAATCGTTGATGTAGTTAGGCATGTTCTCGTTCCGAAATTGTAAGTGGACTTTTGTCGCGTTTTGGGCCTTCCTGGGCCGTTTAGCGACTAAGTGATTTTTACGATTTCTTTCGGAGAAATCGTTATTCGTACGGCTTCGCGGTGACGATTTGGCGAAATGATAGGGTCGATCGTATGGTTAAGAAAATGTCGATGTTTGAGTTAATCATTATCGTTTTATACGAGCGACGCGGTTACTCGTTTTTTACGGTGACTTCCTATCTCTCCAAAACTCGTTTGCCAAGATCTCTCGGGTGTCTCGGATGTTGATTTTGATATTTTCGCGTTTAGTTTTCCACGAGCGAGTGGATCTTGCGAAGCGATCACCTATGGTTTGCTAGACGCGGAACTTCGATATTTGGTCGAGAAGAGATTGACTAGATGGCAAGAGCCTCTAAATTGATAATCCTCTCATGATTTTCATTTCCGAAAGAGAGACCATTGTTGGGGTCAAAAACTGTCTCGACGAAATCTATGCCTAAAAAGGACTACGGAGACGATGTTTTCTCCTTCAGACACAAGAATCGTAAGGATTTCTGAAAACTCCGAGATTCTCATCGTTCAGGCTGTCTCTTCCCGACCTGGCTTCGAAGCTTCGAAGATAGTCGATCATGACCAATCTCCGCATAAATTCTGTCCATCCGCAAGCAACTAGAGCATCGCGAGGGCCAAGGTTAGCATCGATGGTTCTCGGATAACTCTCACAAGGCCCCACGATACATCCTTCGGAGCGATACGAAACCACCAAAAGCATTGGGGAACCGCGTCGCTTCAGAGAAATGTCTAAACGCCGATTGACGCCAAATCTACGAACGAGTCTTGAAACCGATTGACGACTGAATTGAGGCCGATCTAGACACCAATTGGAACCAAGACCGGAGGTCCGTCTTGGCGCCAATTGGCGCCAAGACTAAGGCATGGCTTTGGCGCCTGTCGGCGCTGAGACACAGATAACGTTTAGCCGTAGTCCGTCGACTGAACCATGTCCTTTCCGATCGTCATTTCCTTCGAATCGTCACTTGATCGTCTCTCATTTCATCTCGATTGGAGTTTCCGTCAAACAGTCATCATGATAGTCGTAAGGATTCGTGCTTTTCGTGGACTTTGTATCGATCGTGTAAAACGACGACGGTTAACTTAAACACCGGAAGAATCTAAACTATACGATCGACCTTATCGTTCCACGAAACTATTGTCGATTGTTCTTACGAGAAACGGTTTCCCGCAATAAATCGCAAAGATCACTTAGCCGCGAAACGGCCCGAAAGGGCCCAAACCGCGATAACGGTCTACTTACGATTTTTTGGCGAGAACCGGCCCACTTATAATGACGGTTTACCAAGGTTCCGCAAAAATGTTAAACTTCGAGAAGATAAGGAAGAATCTCGGAAAGATATATGCAAATTAAGGAAAAAGGAATATTTCCACGAAAATATATGCATGAATCGGGGGCGAGAAAGGAAACGAGCCAAGCCCACGAAGACCTATATAAAAGGTGCGAAGGATGAGATAAAGAACGACTTTTTCGTCACCGCAAAACACTTAGAAAAAAACTAGGATTCATATTTTGTTTTCGTTAGCGAGCTGCGTCTCAACTAGGTTACGAGTCTACGCTGTAGTTCTAGGTAATCGTCGCAAACAGTTCTTGCGGCCACGGCTTAACACCGATTGCGCACGCTCAGACCACGAATTGGAATAAGATCCCTTATACTTTATTCGTAATCTGTGTGTTTTGATTGTTGTCCACGTTTTGATTCACGATTCTCTTTTTGTGTTCATACGGTTCTTCATTACGAATCCGGTTACTTTACTGTCGTTTTACATATCTCGCTTCGTAATCTGTTTCATATTGTCTTTATTTCATTATTCATCTCAATTTCACCTTACGAATTTTGTTAACCTGAATCTCGCAATCTGTTCGCATATTCATTTTACTCACGCTTTTTTGTTTGATCTTATCTCGCAGATTAGTTTCGTATTTCTTATCTATTAACTTTCGCACCCACTGCTTGATCTGTCGATTTTTAGCCACAGAGAGTCCGTGAACCACATAACATTGACAGTGAGAATTTCGGTTTCCACAACCATGTTTCTGTTACGCTTTTAGGAATCGATTTCGTCGTGACCATTTTTGACCCCAACAATACGTCAAAGGAACAACAATATGGGTCTGTATTACACCAAAGGATCTAATCAGCATCTACCTGGTTACTGCGATGCCGACTGGGAAGGGAGCATTGATGACAGAAAGAGTACGAGTGGAGGTTGTTTCTTCCTCGGCAATAATATGATCACTTGGTCTAGCAAGAAAAAAAATTCTATATCCCTATCTACTGTAGAAGCCGAGTACATTTCAATGGGGAGTTGTTACACTCAAGTTATGTGGATGAAGCAGATGGCTGCGGATTACGGGATGGACTCAGGATCATTTCTGGTCTACTGTGACAACAAAAGTGCAATAGACATTTCCAAGAATCTTGTGCAGCACTCAAGAACAAAGCATATCGACAATAGACATCACTTCATCAGAGAACTTGTGGAGGAAAAACAGGTAATGATTGAACATGTTGTCACTGATTTGCAATTAGCTTATTTATTCACAAAACCATTGGATTTTAATCGGTTTTTCACTCTAAGAAACTCAATTGGTGTGTGTGTACTATAATGTTTTGTCGAGTGTGCAGAACTGATGCAGGCACTGTGACAGGAGTAGAAAGGCTTTGACTGTGTTTGGAATCTAGTATCCTAGATGGAAAACAGCTGCGAATTGTGTCGTCATTCCCTCAAAGGTACATGTTCCTCATAAAGAAAGTATGTATGGAACGCTGAAGAAGAATCCAAAATCTTGTGAAATTTGTCTTGCACTTGAGAAGTCAAGTGATAGTGCAAGCACTACTTGTCAATATTTGTGACAATGGTTGTACTAGAGGAAAATCTAATGACAGTACAGGGTGTAATCGTTGAAATGAAGCTTACATCGACCAATATTCTAGCTCTTTCTATGATGGATAAAGGTTGAAAGTGTTGCAGTAGATGTCAGGGGTAATTCGAGACCGTTCTAGTAAATCTGGTTATCTCAGAATGGATTTGGCGGATATTTTCTTAAAAAAGGAAGGAAAAGAATATTTATAAAATATTTTTCTTGAACGATTTCCTTATTTTTCCGCCAATAAGTTGAGATATCACGAAACCCTAAGAAACTTCCCTCTTCCTTTTCGCTCTAAGCTTTGTTCATCTCCTAGTCTGCAACAATGGTGAGTGAGAAAACCAAAGAGATGTTTGTCTCTGGAACACATGCACACACAAATCTTGTGATAAAGAACCCGACAAAGCCTACCGATGAGAAGCAGACAACTGCTACTCCGAGTGAACCGGCTAAAGATCAGCGGAAGTCATCCTCCTCTGACGGCGAGTCTTTCAAAACAGCCATGGCTAGCGATGATACTCAAGAAATCGACTCAGAAATTCTTATCAAAGATCAAAACCTAGGGTTTGAGCAATTAAAGAAATCGACTGAAGCAAATGGGGCAGTTTGTCAACATGCTTCAAAGAAAGTTCAATCTCGGTCATGTGGCTCCTCTGCATCAGATGATTCTGACAAAACACAATTCGCATATCTCGTTGAGGCTCAGAGAAAGGGAAAGGCCATTACAATAGTTGAAACTGATGCAACGAAAACCCAGAAGTTGAAGAAGAGTACCACTGAGTCTGTCACTTTAGTGTATCAGAAGAGGGAAAAATGTGGCACATCGTCCAAGACATTTGTTGGGGCAAGGCATCGATCTAAGCAATTTGCAATAGAGAATGCACGAGTGAGGTATGATACTCTGGATAGTTGATATGTGATTGCAGAACGCTTAATTAATTTCACCAAAGAAGACACATGGTGTTATCTTGAAATAATTAAGAAAGGGAAGATGAAGCCGAGTGTACAAGATTTTCCAAGCTACAATTCTGAGGTAATTCTTAAATTCTACGCAAATATGCCGATTGGTGTTGAAAAGGAAGAGATTAATGAAATTAAAGTGTTTTTTCGTGAGCACGAGTATGAGTTTTCTCCTAGCTTAATCAAACAAGTTTTGGGATTTCCACCCCTTACTGATGCTGACATTGTCGCTACTGCAGAAGCTGATGCATTTAGTGTGGAAGATTTACGGAAATTCTTATTAGGAGGTGAAGCAGTGGATACTACAAGGCATCTTCCACCACTCAAAGCAGCGCTGATTCGTTTGGGGGCATACAACTGGTTTACGGGTTCACATCAGACGTATGTATTAGGAGACAGAGCTCGTTTAGTCTACAAAATGTCTCATGGAATCATGGTCAACTTTGGTGAGATTGTCTTCAGGCAAGTCATGAACTTCCAAGTGTTTCATAATAAGAAGACTGACATGGAAGATAAGAAGTGGTTGATCTTTCCGTGAATCATCTACAAAGTTCTAGCACATCAGCATGTGCCACGCCTCTTTGATGCAGAGAAGCTTGTTTCTCCAATCTACTACAAGAAAGACTCTTGACTCGGCGAGTCATTTCTGAAGACTCAGGAAGCTCAACGACCAACTGCCAAGAAGCAAAAAGGGGAAGATTCAGCCGCAGGAACTAGCACAGCAGGAGAGGAACATACCAAAGCAAGATGAAGGCCAAATGCTAAGAAGAAGAAGAATAAGAAACAACCTGCTGCAGAAACCAGTTCAGCTGCACCTGCACCAGAAACATCAAGGCCAAACGTTAGCTTTATGTCAGAAAGCATCAATCGATCTGGTAAGTTTCAGTGTGTGAATCTTGCCATTTTATGGTTCTTGGCGGTCTTCTTGATTCAGCAGAAGCAACACGAGCACTAGAGGTGGCGGCGAACTCGATGCATAGGACGGCCGAGGCAATGGAGCTGTACAGACCATAGCTCTGGCATTGAAACCAGGTAAGTCCCTCTGAACTAACTGTTGTTTCATCCTGCAACAAATTACTATTGTGTTTTTAACTTTGAATGCCTTCAAGCAGGAGGAGAATCTAATGAGAGTAGTGGTTAAAGATAGGCCATAAAGTTTGGGGGAGTAGGATTTAGGCATGTTTTGGTGTTGTTTTGAAGTCCCGATTTAGAATTCTAGTAGTTTTTTGATCATCGGGGAGTGAGAGATTAATGTGACAATGATTTTTTTCGTGGTGTAATCTCTTTAACTCTTGTTGCAGTTTGTTTCAAACATTTAATCTTAGTGTTGGTTTAAATATTCAGACTTTCGATGGTTGAATGAAGGATGTTTTCTTTCAGAGTTAGATGTGCTTGTCTATGCTTGTTTGTGCTTGGTGAAGTGTATGCGATTTTGTCTTGAAGGTGCTTGAGGGACATTCAAAGCTAAAAAAGGAGGAGATTGAAGATGCAGAAGAACTTGTAGTAGTTCTGATGTGCGACAAGGGAAGATGTAGCAGTTGTGACAGTGAGCTGCATGTAGGACTTGAAGACATGAGAGCTGAGTTGGATGAATTAGCTGACGTGGACGAAGCTTGAAGAGCAAGATGAATGGAATATGCTTGAAGATTTGATAAGGAAATGTGATAAACACAAAGGAGGATATTTCCTATATTCATGTGAGAGAATATAGGAAATATGCACAAAAGAGAAGATATGGAAAGATTCTTCTTTTGATTATGACGTTGGATCTTATACGATTATAAGTAGAATTTCTGGTGCTTTGTATTAGACACATTTTCTGAGAGAGAGGGATCTAGCATAAGGTTTTCATAGACTTGTAAGCAAGGGAAAATACAAGGGCTAGGTGAGAGGACTTTTAGATCTTGTATTCGATCTAAATGTCAAGTAGGCTAGGTTCTACAAGCTAAGGGGTGTCTTAAGCTTGTGGAAGTATTCTGTTCAAAAACTCACTTGTAAGTATTTTTTAAAAAGTCTTAGTAATATATTTCTTTGTAGAGAAATCTCTCGTAGCACTTCCTGTTGTACTATACAGTTCGTAGTTCTTGCATTTACACATATATGTTACACAAAATCATACAAAAAATTGTTTGTTATAAATATCATATTCAGTTTTTTTCTTTTACATGGATCTAGATTTTACTTACATATTGTCTTGTTGTTTTTGAAGTTATTATAATGAGGTAAACTCGGACAAATAGGACAGTGCTCCATTCTTTTACCTGTATGATTCTCTTGACTAATCCCTTGTAGAAGATATTTAAAATTTCTCTCAATTCTAATACAAATACAATAGTATTCCAAGACTTGCGTAGGCCACAATTGTTTCCACGTAGAAATTTGTTCCTCGGTAACCAATCTCTTAACTCCGCCATAGAAGTCATCGATTTCATTTCCTATCCTTCAGTCGTCTTTCCATTTAACACTGTCATTCTCTGTGGCGACTTCGGTTTGAACTACTCAATCATCAGATCTTTTGCGAAGTAAGAACAAAAATTTAAGTTTTTCTCTTTCTATCATTTAGAGAAAATAAACAATTTTCTTAAAATTGTTACAGTCGGAGTGACAACGGCAATTATCAGCTTTGACAAAGTTTGGCAGATGTCCAACCATTCTGTACTACCAACCTTTTAAAAAATGTCAAAATCATACAAATTATAACGTAAAAGTGATTGAATTTGATTTAGTTTTATAGTGTAATCAAATTTCAGAGATATGAATTCGAACTTAAATTGAAATTTTAGAGAGAGACTGAGAGAGATACCATAATGGAACTCTTTGGTTCTTATCCAGTGGATCTTGAATTGGTCACTGGGTCGAAGGTCAAGCAAACAGTTGGAGACGTGAAGGTCACATGACTTTTCGTCCATTAGAGACTGTCTCAATCTCTTCCATGCCTTACCGTAGGCTTTGTGTCAATGATATTCTTTAGTATAGTCCACAAGAATATCTATAAACCAGAAAGGAATTTATTTTACTCGGGATGCTTTTTCTATATGACTTGAACGATTGTTGAGTAGGTGAAGCAAATGAAGAAGGAGAAAGCAAGATCGATAGCAATTCAGAAGAAAAATATAAAGCCCTCAAGAGCTTTCTAATGATCGAAGGACTCACCTCGACACCTTCATTGATTTAAACGACATAAAGGAATGTATTGTGATAATTTCATTATTGAGAAGATGTACAATATAAATAGTTAGTACACAGAATCAAACGTAATTACAACAAAATTATTTACATTGTTTCCTAATCACTAACGGTCATTGACATGATCTTCTTTCCTTAATATGCCCCCTCAAGATTGAGGCATTTGAGTGACTCCAATCTTGATACGTGTCATACGAAATTTGTTGCCGAGAGAGTGTCTTAGTGAGAGCGTATGCGAGTTGATCTTTGGTTGAAACAGGTGCAACACGTAGGAGACCAGTTTATATCAGATTCCGTATGAAGTGGAAATCTAGCGCAATATGCTTCATACGTGAGTGGAACACGGGATTGGCGGAAAAGTACGTTGCGCCTATATTGTCACAATATATGGCTGGTGGTTGCATTTGTTGTAGTCTTAGTTCCTGAAGTAAAGATCCAATTAAACAAACCTCTGATGCTGTGTTTGCGACTGCATGGTAGTCAACCACCGTTGATGATCGGACGATGCCTTTTTGTTTCTGGGACGATCAGGATACAAGTTTTGATCCCATGTATACAAAATTAGCATTTGTAGACACATAATCGTCTGTATCACTGGTCCAATCTGCATCATTGAACACATGTCATTGAGGAGATGAATTTTCTTTCATGAAAATACCATGGGTAGTGGTGCCTGCAAGATAGCGGAGTACACGCTTTACCACTTGCCAATGTGTCTCGGTCGGTTTGTGCATAAATTGAGACAGAAGGTTGATAGCATATGCAATGTCCGGTCTCGTAAATGCCTAGTATTGAAGACTGCCGACCACTGACATGTACTGTGTGGCATCCTGTAGTGGAGATCCACCTGCGAGAGTGAGCTTCGGTGTTGTGGGAAGAGGAGTAGAGACAAGCTTCTTATCCATCATATTCACTTTTGCCAGAAGATCACATATGTATTTATGCTGCATCAAGTGTAGACTTGTGCTGGTTCGAGTTGCCTCTATACCGAGGAAGTAATGTAAGTCCGTCGGGTCTTTGATCGAGAAGCGGTCTGCGAGCGATTTGAGGACGTTGCTCATAGTCTGAGAACTATTTCCAGTGACCAAGATTATCGTCGACGTAGACGAGTACATATGTGAATGTTGTCCCACTGCGACATATGAAGAGAGACGTATCAGATAGTGAGTTCGTGAATCCAACGGTGAGCAAGTGCTGCTTCAACAACATATACCATGCTCGTGGTGCCTGTTTCAAGCCATAGATTGGTCTCTTGAGATGATAGACATGATGAGGACGGTCCTTGTCAACAAACCCCGAAGGTTGAGACATGTAAACCTCCTCGGTCAGCTCCCCTTGTAAAAAAGCATTATTGACATCAAATTGTTTTATCTGCCAATTTCTACTTACCGCAGCCTCAAGGACCAATCGATTTGTGGTAGGTTTGATAATAGGACTAAACGTTTCTGAATAATCAATCCCATACTACTGGTTCAAACCGCAAGCCACAAGTCGCGCCTTATATCGATCTAGCTCTCCTGTTGCTTGATATTCGATGGTGAAAATCCAACGACAACCAATCACGTTCTATGTTGGATTCGCTGGTCCCAAATCCCTGCTTCTCTAACGAACTTGAGCATCAAATTTTGTAGACATAACATCTCTCCACTTCTCATCCTTTAGTGCTTGAGCAAAAGTTTTGGGTTCGTTTGGTTTGGTTGCCGAAAGAGAAATAGTCAAATTGAATTTTTTGTTTGGGTTTGGATATATTTTTTTTGGCTCGAGTTTGTATTCTATGGTGATTTTGTGGTGGATCAATGGAGGTTTGAGAACTGGTATTAAGCTCAGAATGGGATGGATTTTTCGTCGGTGTTTGATGTGTACATAATTTAGCGCATGTTTAACATCATTTAGTATGTGTTTTAGTTAAATTTAGGGTGTACATAATGCATTTTAGTGTCAAAATTCATATAGTTTAGGA
>OVAN01011671.1:0-14463 GCA_900406275.1 Anastatica hierochuntica | reverse complement strand
TTAGGGTTTTCAGGGTTTTGGGATTTCTCTGGAGGCTCTAAGATTAAACTATGAACCCTAGGTCTCCTTTTATAGGTGATGGGAAAAAAGGAATTAGGGTTTTTATCTGGGTTTGGATCTAATTCTTTTCCTAATGGGCTTGGGATATTACATATATTTTGTTTGTTTATATTAAGCTGTGGAAATAATAGAGTTTATGCTATAAATTGTTTTGATAGGGCAAAAATGTAGAAGGGTGTTACAATGTGAACTGCCCAGGATAGCCAAAGATGATCCAATTGGTTACCCTAATGAACCTTCTTCATATATAGGGTGGTACCGCTTTTCAATTCATCGGGTATAAACTTTTATATGTTATAATTTTAAACTTTTGATTCTTCCAATATTTGAAGACCACTACTTTGCATTTTACACTTTGTATTATAAAGAGAGTTGTTTTAAGTACTTAATGTATTTCTTTGTTTTTTATCATATTTTGCAAAAAAGATTAAAAAAAAAAAACAGGAAATTGGTGGTTAACTGAACTGAATCAAAATGAGTCTAATGTAGACATTGAATATTGGCCAAAAGAACTATTTGATCGTATGAGCGATAACGCAAAAAGGGTTGGAGTTGCAGGTGCTGGTTCAACTCC
This sequence comes from Anastatica hierochuntica, assembly GCA_900406275.1. NCBI lineage: Eukaryota > Viridiplantae > Streptophyta > Magnoliopsida > Brassicales > Brassicaceae > Anastatica > Anastatica hierochuntica. Next base: position 13,829 of record OVAN01011671.1, on the reverse strand, counting down.
AATGGGTAATGGTCACATACCAGGAAAAGATCCTAAACGTTCAGCAGTATTCACAAACGTTGGAGTTTTGGATTCCAACTATAAGAAACGCTGGATCAACTATACTCCAATTAATGGTTTATTAGATGGTGAAAAATGCTATGGGTTAAAATTTGGTAAACCATATGGTGGTCTTGGATTCTGGTTTAATTATGGTGGTCCAGGAGGAAATTCGTGTTGATTTTATCGTTTATTATTTTAATCAATAGATTTTAAATCAAATATTTTATGCTACTCTTCGAATAAAATAAGTTAATAAGCAATTAAGTGAAATGTGATGTGCATGAGTTACACTCGTACTTGTTATGAACTCGTGCAGAATGGGTGACTGATGTATTGTTTCTAAAGTTTTTATTAGTACTAGGAGAGAACCTACGCAAATGCGAAGATCTTCCTCCATATATTATGTTAAGATACAACATATTTTTTTATAAGAATGTGAATTTTGTTAATTAAAAAGAGCAGGAGATACAAAGGAGTATTGTGTTACAATGCATTTGAGAATCTCCAAGAAGCTAATATAGTAAATTGTGTTTTTTAAGGTTCCAAAAAAGATAGTCCATGTTACTATTTTTGTGATTTCTACAGTTTCCGCGGCATTCACGGTTTTGGCGGGTTTTATTGTTTTTGTGGTTTTTGTGGTTTTTATGGTTTTAATGGTTTTTCTGGTTTTTACGATTTTTAAGAGTTTTGATAGTTTTTTGTGTTTTTAGTAATTTTTGCAGCTTTGAAGGTTTTTAAATTGTTTTTGTTTTGGTAGTTTTTATTTATATTCGACTAAAATATTTCTTATAATCAAGCGTATTTTGGTCTTTTGTATTTTGAGAGATGCAAAATTGCATCCAAACTCTTTATTTTGGTGCATCTCAAATATGTAGATTTTAGCATCTTATCATCTCAAGTATTTGGATGTTGCATCTGGATGCAAATGCACCAGATGTTGTTCGTTTGACCATTTTTAATTTGCATACATATGCAACATCCAAATATAGATGCAAAAATGAACAAGGCTTATGTATCAAGGTGTTGTTCTAGAAAATAAAAATGAGAGAGTTTTCTTATAAAAATGTAAGAAACATTGAGGAACTTTGAAAGATAGCTCATATTTTCAGCAAATAGCTGATAATTTATAATGTGGAAATTTAATAATTTAGAAAACGTTTACGATAACACGTCACATTGTTTATCATCATCGCGGTATTATAGATGTGAATATATAAGACGACTATACAATAGGATCATTGAAAGTTCTCGCTTTGTTTAATTGTTCCGCAAACAGGCTAACTACTTTTTGTATTCTTTCTAAAAACTCGGCAACTTCATTGATATTTATCTGTGAGCTTCATTAAATCAGACGATTGATTTTTTCACATCGAAGGGTAGTCACCGATTCGTGATGGCTTTCCTTATCTTCATAATGCTATGTAAGCATGGATATTTAATCCGAACCCTAAAACACTACCAAAAAAACCATCATCCAAACATGAACCATTACTTGAAGAAACCCTCTCGGATCACATTTCAAAATAGTTCGAGTTTCTGGGTTTATCCGAACTGAACTAGAAACCCGTTAAAGTAAATGGGCGTCTGAAACATTTTCACACACATATACTATATACACTCCTATCCTTATACCCCTATTACGCATGCTCCCCCCAAATAGACTCCTACACCAAACTCGAACCCGAACCCATAAACACCAAAAAGTCAGAAGCCCCAGACCGAATCTAAAACCCGAAAAATCTGAAAAAATCTTAACTCGAAAAACCTAAAAGCCCGAAAATACCTAAACCCGAAAAAATATGGGGTTTTGCCCGGGTTTTAGTAGTTTTACAAAATCAGACCAAAACCCAAAAAACTTAAACCGAATCGGACGAATTATTTGGTTTTTAGCGGTATTAAAAAAAAATCCAAGTCCGTGCGAGACGAATCAACTAGTTTACTTTAAAGAGGATTGTCATCGATGTACCATAGAAAACCTTCCACGAATATTAGAGATAAAATTATTGTTATCCATCGTGTTTATCTTCGTTTTCTCTTTTATTATGTAATTTGCAAATATATTCGGTTCAATATTAATAAAGTTCCAATGTTAAAAAATTTCATACATCCTTGCTCAAAGCTCAATAATGTATTTTATTGATCTTTTAATATGGATTCGATACTCCTTTTATTTACATGTCTCCCCTCTTAAGGGGTGATATTATAAAGAGAAGGGCTTCTCAAAAACAGCAAATGCCTCGCTAGCGCTCAATTGTGGTTCCTGCGGTAGCATCCAAACATACAAACATTAATTAGTAACGATGTGAATATTTTTAACAAAAAAAAAACGATGTGAATATTTCAATACTGATAAAAGAATTCATAACATCGATCTAATTTCTTTTTTGAGAAGTTGCATGGTATAACAAAAAGAACGATAAATTAAGAAATTAACAAGTGACAAAAGAAACATGCGTATAATGGCAAGATTTCCCTCCTTCACACATCACAGTGTTTTTTTAATAATATATATTTTTGTATCCTTGTGTTACAAGACCTTCCTAATCGTTTTTTTATTTTATTTGTTTTATAAATTGTTAAATGAGAATTTTGATAACACAAAAAATTAGAAGCTCTTTTACATTTTTCATAACTTGAATTTTTTTAAACAGACATATTTTTCAAAACAAAATGTAAAACCTTATAACTTAAAATGGTTTCTAGAGGAGGACTTCCATGATGCATCCACCGTACATCTGAAACCCGCAGGTAAGATCATTGGTGAAACATCTGCACCATTGGCCGGAGAGGATCGATGACCAACCACCTTTATTCGAAGAGAAGCAGCCATTTGCCAATCGTGGGCACCAACGAGAGCTAAATTTATTAACTCTATCTCCTGAACAACCTCCCTATCGAAAATCAGTCGATTCCTAGACTTCTACAACTGCCAGCAAACCCATGGATAAACATCCACAACACCAAAGTCCGTTGGCGGCAATGCCTTAAACGTACGCATGGCAGAGAGAAAAGAAGATAGAGAGGGGAGTCCGGGAACGTTGGAATAACTAGTGGGACGCCCTCCCAAACGTGTTGAGCAAAAGCACATTGGAGCAACACATGGTCAATAGTCTCTGGCAAGCCACATCGCCGGCAAGAGGGATCTTATAGCACTCCTTGTGCATGAAGGCCGCCCGAACAGGCAAGGCCCCACACATTGCCTTCCACAAAAATGTTTGTAACTAAGGAAGAGTCCTTGTTCGCCATATATTCCTCATCCAATTAAATTCGCCACTCAGCTGAGCCTCTCCAACCACCAACAGAGAGTAGCCACTCTTACAGTATACTCTCCAGATTTATTGAATAACCAAACAAGAGAATCACGACATGTAGAAGATCCTAACACCTGGTTGGCGATCAAAGAATCATATTGAGGTAAAACCTCCTTAATCAGTGCCCAATTCCAACCTCGCGGTTGGGACAACAATAGATCAGAAACCCGTAAGTGTTGGTATTCTAGCGGAGCCGAGCCCATAACCGATGTCGGGGATGACATGGACAACCAACAGTCCCCCCAGACACTAACATCTGCACCATCACCAACCACTCATCCCAGACCTTGGCGCAACACCTCTCAACCTGCCATAATCTCACGCCCACCATGAGACATTGTTTTTGGCGGAGAACACTCCGTAATGGAGGAAGAATGACAATATTTGCCCAACAGAATTTGAGCCATCAAGGAATTCAAATTCTTCAGAAAATGCCAGGAAAGTTTGGCTAAGAGTGCATCATTGAATGACTCCATGTCTTTAAAACCTAAACCCCCAGAAACCTTGGGTAGGGAAAGCTTTTCCCAAGAAACCCGAGATATCTTACGAATATCTTGCTTATCATCCCACCAGAACCGGGTAAGAGCAGACTGAATACGCTTACAAAGCGAAAGTGGGAGCTTAAAGCAGGACATAGCATAAGTGATGATGGCTGAAAGAACGAACTTTAGCAAGACCTGCTTACCGGCTGATGACAGGAACCGAGTTGACCAACTTTGAGCCTTTTGCCGTATCCGATCAATAATAGAAGCGAAAATAACCCGTTTTCGGTGGCCAAAATGCTCTGGCAGTCCCAAATACTTGCTTTTACCACCCTCCTTAGAAATGCGAAGGTTACATTTCACCACCTAATGTCGTTCAGTAGGCGTCTTGGAGGCAAACATGATAGAAGACTTGGAGAGGTTGATAGACTGGCCAGACGCTAGCTCATAGCTCTGAAGAAGTTTCTTCAATGCCTCCCCACTCGATGCATTAGAGCGACAAAAAAATATCGTATCATCCGCAAAAAGCAGATGATAAATCGGTGGGCTCCAATGAGAGACCTTAATACCAGGAAAACTACCATCCTCCTAAGCCCAACGGTAGAGTTCAGAGAGAATCTCCGTACATAGAATGAACAAGCAAGGAGACAGGGGGTCTCCTTGACGGAGTCCTCTGGATGGAATCACCTGCCCCTGTGGCGACCCATTAATAAGGAAGGAGTATGAGACTGTGGTTACGCATTCGATGGAAGCCAAATTTCTCCAAGACACGAAATAAGAAATTCCACTCAATTCTATCATACGTCTTACTCATATCAGTTTTGACTGCCATAGCTTCCCGAATTTTGGCCTTGGAGCGGCGTAAACAATGCAAAATTTCATGGGTGATAAGGACATTATTAGAGATAGCTCTCCCGGAAACAAAAGCAGACTGATTCTCAGAGATTAATCCTGGGAGAACAAAGTGCATTCGAGCCGTTAGTATTTTAGCTACAATTTTATAGAAAACACTACAGAGGGCTATAGGCCGATAACCCGAGATCCTCCGATGATGAACTATTTTAGGAATGAGAGTGACATTAAATGAATTCATATCCGTCCATGTAGACCTATAACCCGAACATGTAAATTAATCTTCTCTAAAGTGACCTCAAATCCGTGGTTAGACACTTCCTCCACTTGTGTGGAGTAGTCCGACGTCGCTAAACCAAAAGCACTTGGTTGGATTTAATATTTTGATGTATTGATCATAACTAATCACACATATTAAAACTTGATGTTCCATAAACATCAGCTTTTCTTTTATATAATGAAAAATTTTCTAAGTTGGAGAGTCCATACAAATATTGCGTAGGTTCTAATCTTATTTAGTCATGTTAAATAATTTTAGGTTAAAGTGATAACTAGTTAGAGAATAAAGGTGAAATGCTCACCTGAGTTTTTTGTGGGGCTTGATTTACTTCCTCATCCTCAGGAGGAGCAGCGCCTAAGATGAGCAAACCAAGAAGAGTAGTGAGAAGATCACCACCTTCTATTTCCACAAGCTCTCTACCTTTGTTTTTGTCAAAAATCTCGTGAACCGTTGATCTCATCGCTTTCAACAAGCTCCCATAAGTCGTTCCATGGCCACGTTCTATCGCTTGAATGAACGCATACGTCATTGCCCCTGTCCACGCACTCCCTGACAATTGCTATAATGCACGCAAATTTGGTCTTAAAGATGGTTGATTTACGTTTTATGGACTTGCTACAAACACAACTTACTATCAAAAGTTGTTCCATATCTAGAGATTATGTATATGAGCCAAAAGTCAGTACGTAACATACCGGCGTGTCAGCTGAGGTTTGGTCATCGTCGCAGCCCGTGAAGGAGAAGACTTCGCCTCCACTCGTACCTTTCCATATCCCTGATGGTGGCCTATGGTCTTCCCATTCATAGTTTCCGAGTCTATATTTAGTCAATGAAATTATAAGGATGATTAAGAAAAAAATAGTTAATATATGGAAATTATATATCCATCAACATTTGAAAAATATTTGACAGTTTCATTTACAGTTCGTGATAAATGTAACTTTTATACTTTGTGATTTATGAGTTTTAAAGGATAGGGATAGTTACCAAACGGAAACAACTACACGAAATGCAAAAAAAAAAGGAGCAATTCATTTTTTTTTACTTTCATTTGTTTAAGTTTACAATTTGCAATTATATTTTAGAAGAGAATAAAATAAAATTTGTTATTTTTCAAAATAATCACAAAAATAAATCAATCTTTTAATTTGACAAATATAAACACAAAAATTGGCGATAGCAACTCTTATAAATATACTCAATAATAACAAGAATTATGAGCATTCGTACCTGTCCATTCTACAAAGATAGGGCAAGTCCAAGACAGTACCACTATGACAAGCGTCGACAATGGCATGGAGCTTGACTCCATAAGGGAGAGGCCGTACGATTGTAGCATTGATCTCATCGTCCACGATGACTCCTGAGGTTGCATGGTCAACTGGAAGAAGAGTCTCGTCAAAACCATCCACCTCGTCACCGTTCTGGTCCATCTGGTTGTAGCCATGGCCGGAGAAATGGAACACGAGTGAATCTCCCGCTTTGCAGCCTAAAACCAGCCAATGCATCGCCATTGTTATGTTGTTCTTCGTTGGCCATCTCGTTGGGTCCGTTTCTTCTTCTACAACATATTAATCTCTTTTTATTTTACAAAAATTTTGATATATATTGGAGACTATTCTTCTTCGTATGGTTTAACTATATACTCTTACTAAAATAGACAAGTTCTTCATACTCCAATGGGCATAATAGAAATAAATCATCAATCATATACATATATGTTGTGGCAGATCCAATAAGAATAGACTAACAGAAGGATAAACATGTGGTTCACCAGATTGGCTATACAGACAAGAAAGATCATTTTATTAGTGAAGTATCATAATCCAAACAGATTCAAAGCATAGTCAACAATATACATGCGTAACCTAGTTAAATTCAAGAATTTAACATTCCGTTAATTAGATTAATATAATATTAATTACATAATACTGTATGAATACGTTTAATAATTAGTGATTAGCCACCAGAAATGGTAATATCAAGAAAATAGGAAAGCAGATAGGGAAAAAGGAATAATAAATACCGGTAAGCATAAGAATGCAAGATTCGGGGAAATGAAAACGCTTCATCAACATGAACTTCATGCACTTGGCGTCGTTTATACATCCTTTCAATTCGTCTTTTGTATTCTTATACGTTACCCCGACTATAACCGCTCGCTTCTGTCCGTGTGCCGGAGGTGGTGGTCCTGGAGGCGCGTGATTGAACGGAGACGGTGTCTGCGGCGAGAGGTTGAACGGTGATGGAGCTGGCGGAGAATGATCAAATAGAGATGGTGCCGACGGCGCGTGATTGAACGGCGAAGGTGCCGGCGGTGAAATTTGGGACGACAGAGACGGTGCCGGCGGCGGGTAGACAGAATGAGAAGGTGCCGGCGGCGGGTAGACAGAATGAGACGGTGCCGGCGGCGGGTAGGTAGGATAGGAAGGTGCCGGCGGTGGGTGATTGAACGGAGACGGTGGTGGATAGAAGGAAGGGGATGGTGCCGGAAATGTAGATGAGTTTGGAAAAGGAAGAGGGCTGGCCGGCGCGTGGGAATGGTGACGTGGCTGAGGAGCAACGAGAGTGAAGGCGTGGCAAACGGCACAGCGGATTCGGGTGGCTCCGATAGGGAGTTGAAGCGGCGTACGACAGGTTGAGCAGTCGACCAGCAACAACATTCTTTTTCTAAAGCCTCTTTTTTACTTTCTCTTCTTGAAGGTTGAAGATTTATTGAAACCCTTTATTTCCAATGGTGGAGGAGATCTTGCAATTATGCATTAAAAAGAAGATGCAAACAAAGTCGAGAAGGAAAAAATTTACAAGAAAAAGTTTGTGTCCAAGAGAGACGACTTTTAGGCTTCTATGAAGTCGTCAAGACTTGCCAAATCAATCATGTATGCACCTTTTCAAACTTAACTTATAAACAGTACAATAAATTAGCAAGTTGAGAATTTAAATTGTTCCTAGTCTTCTAATTGCATGTTGTTTTGTTCTTTACCTTTGGTAGTGGAAAGTAACTAACTAAAATGTAGTTGACTCTGATTTTAATGGGTTTGTTGACTTGTATAGTTGTACTTCGAATTAACTTTTACTGATCACAGTAAGAATATTAATGTCATCGACAAGACACTTAGACATGCACTCGCTAAACTCCGAGTTACTAAATTTCCGCTCTCATATATGATCCACTTCATTTTTTTTTTAACGTCAAACTAAAATCGTTAAGATACAAAGTAAAGAGGAAAGGAAGACAGTTTTCGTTGGGCCTAGATTTCGCAGGTCCATTTAGAAGATTTACAGCAAAAGACTAAAAAAAGAGGTGGGTCGAAGGTCTCGTAAGATTATTTCAAAGAAGTGCAGAACGACGTCGGAGGGAGAATCAAAGGAGCGAAGGCTGTTGCCGAGATCTCAGGAGAGAGAGTCTTGGAAAATCGGAGCCTATCTTTCCGAAGCCTAGGAGAATATAAGAAGAGGAGAGAGGCTTCATGAAGGGGACTTTTTCTTTTTTCGGTTAACCTAATTACTAAGAGCAGCTCAAATTCCTTTTCTCTCTTTTCTCTCTTGTAAACAACTTTCGATAATACAAAAAAACATCATTGTTTCATTAAACTCTGATTCTTTTGTAAGCTCTTATTGATAAAGGTAATAAATCGAAGCCTGTTCTTATCAATCGTCCATCAATTTAGCTCAAACGGGATTCATCCCACTTTGTTTCCACGAATTATATTCTTCTTTCCAATTCGATAATTGATTGTGAGATTTAGCCCTCACAATTTGGCGCCGTCTGTGGGGACCAAAGTAATTGAATCCCTGACTCCGATAGCTAACAAGATGGATCCAGTCAACGGTGGCTCGAGCCAACCCGAATCCTTGCCACTGGCACCGAGCCATGGCTCACCAACCCGCGTAGGCTCTGGAATCCCAGAGCTACATCGTTCTACCTCCTCGAATGAGCCTTCCGCCTCCACGGAAGATCGATAAGAGCCTACTGGTTCCCAGCTAGCTCCACGAAGGCTACCTGATGACGCTGCTCCGAGATCACAAACGCTCAGAGGCGTTGACCCGAATCCTGTCGGATTGCAGCTTACGGCTTCAGCCGCGACTCAAGTTTCGGATCAGCTTTCCGAAATCAGACAAATGATGCTACAACTGGTGAGCCGTACCCAAGAGAATGAGCGGTTGGTTCACCAGCTAGCATCTCGACAGCAGCAAGTCGAGCAAGAGACGAGATCGCTAGTGCACTCATCCCAGCCTTCGAACAGGAGAGGATCGGGGGTGACCTTCCGAGATCTCATGGATGACCCATCTTTCCCTCGAGGACGTCTCGACTTCTCTCTTAGTCGCACGATACCTGAAAGGGAGGAGCCTCTTCCCTCGACGTTTCAAGCAGGAACCGTCCCGACACCTAACCCGTTAGCTACCACAGCGATGGCGATGGGGGAGTAACTTAGCCAGTTTTAGCTCGGGACCTGGCCAGGTATCGCAACAGGTATCGGAGCGGGGACGCGATCCGCCTCCACCACCTCCGATACTTAGATATGGTGACCACGATCCAGTCCCAACTGGTGGGAGGACCTCCTCCTATGCAGCCTCCGATTACAACCGACCTGACCCTTCGGAGGCTCAGCAGAGAGCAGGACATCTAGGTCCGGCCCATCCAGGTTCCGTGGTCCACCGAATTAGACAAGACAGTCCCAGGGGCCGAGAAAGGCCCAGATCCCCAGGAATCTGGGGCCCAAATCCTGAATGGGCCCAGCGGCAGCCCCCTGAACGAGCATCTATCGATATGTCAGACCCCTTCCATCTAGATAGCCCTGATGCTATCCGGAGATACATAGAAAGAACGCATGCAGCTCTCAAGAGACTGAATGCGCGGGTCCACAAGGCTACGAGCTCGGCACCTGAAATCGAAAGCATAATTGAGGAAACTCGAGGGACCCCGTTTACAAACAGGATAGCTAACTCTTACATAAGAGATACGAGGAAAATTCGGATCCCCGAGTTCGACGGAACCTCGGACCCTAAAGCTCATCTGAGAGCCTTTAGATTAGCCATCGTCAAGGCTCACTTCACGCGCAAAGAATGCGAGGCTGGCTATTGCTGAACCTTCGCAGAGAACCTAACGGGCACAACCCTCGAATGGTTCTCTGGTCTCGAGCCAAACTCAATCGACAACTTCGATCAGCTAACCAGCGCTTTCGTAAAACAGTACTCGACTCACATTCAGAAGCAAGCTTCTGAAGCAGAACTGTGGAAAATCCGACAAGGGTTTGGGGACACGCTCCGCGTCTACATAGAGAAGTTTAGGGCGGTCATAACTAAACTTTCTAACCCAAATGACCATGTTGCTATCGAAGCACTCAAACGAGGGCTTTGGTACCGCTCGGAGTTCTGGTCGGAGCTTACGATAAACCCGCCGCCCACGATAGATGATGCCCTCCATAGAGCATCCCAGTTTATTACCCTGGAAGAAGAGACAGCTGCGATGGACAAAATCCATAAAAAGCCGCAAACCTATTCAAAAACTGACCCTCAGGAAGCAAGAGGGCAGTCTAAGAAGGGTAACTACCGTAGCAACCAGACTCAAGGGGAGCACTCCTATGCGATTGACGAAGCCCAGGAAGACAAACTTGTCGCGACAACGGGCAGAGCCCCCTGGACTAAATCATTTGATGAAAACAAATTCTGTACCTACCACGAAAGGAAAGGACACTCAACAGAAGAGTGTTGGGACCTCCAAAGGCAGTTAGCAGCCAAGTTTGCTGCCGGCGAAATAAAAGACGTGGACTTGAGAAAGCCACCGCCCTTCCAAAGAAGGACACCGCGCGAGGCCTCCCCAAAACGGAATAGATCTTCCGAAAAGGAAACCGATTCGCCGCCTCCGGCTCCGAAGAAAAGGATTGACATGATCCTCGGAAAATTTCCGAAAGGAAAGAGCCTTCGTACTGAGGCTCCGAAATCTCTCCCGGAAGGCACGGTGGCTGCCCTATTCGAAAAAGCATCACCCCTAGAACTCTNGCTCTATTCGAGAAAGCATCACCCCTAGAACTCTCTAACTCTAGAGTAGACTACATCCTGGGAGGGTCGGATATTTGTCGGGAGTCCGTGAACTCGATCAAGGGTCATCTACGGAAGGCTGAGTCTGGTTCCCGACCAAGGCCGTCTAGACAGGAATCGAATACCAAAATCTCCTTTTGGGAAAGCGAAACCTTAGAACTTGACCAACCGCACAACGACGCATTAGTCATAACTCTTAATGTAGATGGGTACAAAGTACCCAAATTGATGGTCGACACCGGAAGCTCCGTAGACCTCATATTCTACAATGCTTTGAAAGGTATGGAGATCGACGATTATGAAATCTCCAACCAAAAGGCCAATCTGTTAGGTTTCTCTGGGGAAACGACCACTTTCCTGGGAACCATCAAGCTCCCAGTGATAGCAGGAGGAGTTATGAAAATGGTTAACTTTGTGGTAATCGACAAACCAGCCCTGTTTCACGCAATACTTGGGAGACCATGGATTCATAAAATGAGAGCCGTAGCCTCGACATATCACCAATGCGTGAAGTTCCCAACCCCAACAGGGGTAGCCGCTGTGCAAGGTAGCCAGAAAATATCGAGGATTTGCTACCTGGGAGGGTTCCAAATCATAAAGGAATCCCCTCAATAGCAATTATAGATCCGGGAACAGCAGGAGATGCAGCAAAATATGCGAGGTCCCCCAAGGAACCTCACCGAGCAAGTTTGCATCGATCCAGCTTGCCCCGAAAAATGCGTCCGCATCGGGTCGGAGTTACCTGCCCACNATTATAGATCCGGGAACAGCAGGAGATGCAGCAAAATATGCGAGGTCCCCCAAGGAACCTCACCGAGCAAGTTTGCATCGATCCAGCTTGCCCCGAAAAATGCGTCCGCATCGGGTCGGAGTTACCTGCCCACGTCAAAAACAAACTCATACGTTTTCTCGCAGAGAACGTCCGAACCTTCGCTTGGACTACCAACAACATGAAGGGGATTGACCCGCATGTAACAACGCATAAGCTGAACGTGGACCCAACATCCAAGCCTATAAAGCAAAAAAGGCGTAAACTCGGCCTCGAAAAAGCTCAGGCAGTCAATGACGATGTCGATCGGTTGATGAAAGCCGACGCTATCAGAGAGGTTCACTACCCTGACTGGTTAGCCAATCCAGTGGTTGTCAAAAAGAAAAACGGGAAGTGGAGGACCTGTGTAGATTTCACAGACCTAAACAAAGCATGTCTGAAGGACAGCTTCCCATTACCTCATATTGACCTGCTGGTCGAGGCCACCGCAGGCCATCAGCTATTGTCCTTTATGGACGCTTTCTCGGGGTACAATCAGATAATGATGGACCCAGCCGACCAAGAGAAAACCGCTTTCATAACAGAACGCGGTACCTACTGCTATAAAGTTATGCCTTTCGGACTAAAAAATGTCGGAGCCACCTACCAAAGGCTCGTGAACAAAATAATCGTCGGTCAGCTAGGAAAAACGATGGAGGTCTATATAGACGAAATGCTCGTTAAGTCCGCCAACGGGGACGACCATGTCGACCACCTTAAAGAGTGCTTCAACATTCTCAACAAATACGACATGAAACTTAATCCTGCCAAGTGTACCTTCGGGGTACCTTCCGGGGTACCTTCCGGGGAATTTCTCGGTTACCTCGAAACAGAACGAGGGATCAAAGCTAACCCGAGTCAGATAGCTACTTTCCTGGAAATGCCATCACCGAGAACGACCAGGGAGGTGCAAAGGTTGACAGGGCGGATCGCAGCATTAAATCGATTCATTTCGCGATCTACCGATAAATGTCTCCCGTTCTACAAACTCTTGCGAAATAACAAAAAGTTCTTATGGGACGAACAGTGTGAGGAAGCTTTCAGGCAACTTAAAGCCTACCTCACCCAGCCCCCGATCCTCTCCAAACCTGTCGAAGGAGAGCCTTTATACCTCTATATCACTGTTTCACCAGCAGCGGTGAGCAGAGTACTAGTAAGGGAAGAGCAAAACGAACAGAAACCTGTCTATTATACTAGCAAGAGTCTTATAGACGCCGAAATGCGGTATTCGGCTATGGAAAAACTGGCTCTGGCAGTCGTCACAGCAGCCAGGAAACTTCGCCCATATTTCCAGTCACACTCGATAGTCGTAATGACATTTCAGCCTTTGCGTTCCATATTGCACATCCCCAGCCAGTCAGGGCGCCTAGCCTTTGCGTTATGACATCGAGTATCGGCCACGAACGGCAGCTAAAGCCCAAGTTCTAGTTGACTTTTTCATCGAGCTAGCTACCGAAAACGTAGACGTAGGCTCCGCCATCCCGAAATGGACACTCCATGTTGACGGAGCCTCCTCAAAGCAAGGATCCGGAATTGGCCTAAGGTTGGCTTCCTCAACAGGAGAGGTCATAGAACAGTTCTACAGATTAGGCTTCAACGCCTCCAATAATGAGGCTGAATACGAAGCATTGATTGTTGGACTAAAGCTCGCAATAGGACTAGGAATCCGAGAGCTAAACGCCTATAGCGATTCTCAGTTAGTAGCCAGCCAGTTTTACGGAGAATACGAAACGAGAGACGAGCGAATGGGGGCATACGTGGAGGTCACACAAAACCTCGCCAACCAGTTCGTGAAATTCAAACTTACCAGAATTCCACGCGGAGAAAATTCCTCCGCCGATGCCTTAGCTGCCTTGGCATCGNCATTGACATTGCGATAAAGGACGCGATTAAGCCAAATCCCAAAGAACACAAAGAGGAAACTCAACCCCTAGAAGTAGCTACCGCAGCTATCCAGCATGACCCCCTCACTCAAGTCTTCACCACATTTTGGTTCCCAAGAACGAAAATCC
>OVAN01011670.1:0-14465 GCA_900406275.1 Anastatica hierochuntica | reverse complement strand
TTAGCTCGTATGGTGTACCACCGGAAGAGAACGAAGAGAATAGTAATTTGCCTATGAGGAAGAGAATTTCAGAGATCTTCTTAGAACAACCAAACGACGCTACCGAGTTTGTATCATTGGAGATGTCGTCTTTAGAGTTGGCTGTTGGGAAATGTTTTGAAACAAAAGAGGAATTAGAAACTAGATTGAAAATGTTAATGGTGATACAGAAATTTGATTATGACGTGGACAGATCGACACAAACCTTGTTGCGTGTAAAGTGTTGGATAGAAAACTGCACTTGGGTGTTAAGAGCATCACCTGTTAGAGATTATCCGAGATTTCATGTTCGTGTCTACGTTGCTGAACATACATGTTCGATAACTGAACGTTCCTTACGAGCCCGACAAGCAACTCCAGAGGTATTGGGAAGATTATACAAGGATTTTGTTGGCGGAGTTGGACCAACTGTGTTGCCCAATCATGTAGCTGAGGCAATGAATAAACGATTCCAGATCAAGGTAACTAACGGAAATTTCATACATGTTTAATCGAAATTGCTGGGTCATTACTACAGATTTTTAAATAGTTACTTGCTTTGTCGTTACAGATTTTTTCAGTAGTTATCACAAATTTTTTACTTAGTTAATTTTTCTGTAGTTACAGATTTGTTTCTCAATTAGTGGCCTTAAATACAGATTTATTTCTCATTACAAATGGAGTATTGGAAGGCATATCGTACGCTGAAATATGCTCGAGAATTGGTTTATGGCAGTCCAGAGAACGATTATGAACAACTTCTGAAGTACTTGTACATGATAAGAAGGGTGAATCCAAGTACAATGACTCTGCTAGAGGTTGACAACGATCATAGATTCAAGTATATGTTTCTAGCATTTGGTGCAAGCGAAAGCGGATTCGCATTCATGAGGAAAGTTTTGGTGGTTGATGGTACACATTTAAAAGGCAAGTACAAGGGAACATTACTCACCGCAACTGCCCAAGATGGTAATTTCCAAATATATCCTATTGCATTTGCCGTGGTTGATACTGAAAATGATGAATCGTGGGAATGGTTTTTTAGACAACTTAGCAACGTTATTCTAGATGATGACGATCTTGCTATAATTTTCGATAGGCAAAAATCCATAGGGAAAGCTAGTGGCTTGGTTTACCCGAAGAACCTACATATGTATGGAAATATAATCAACACTAAATTAAGTAAAATATGAAACTCACTAATTCGACAACCAACCAACCTGCAAAGGGTCGTTGACTTGCTTATTCTTTGCCTTTGACATGGAAGGTTCATCATCAACAAAATCAGAGTCTTCCATACAAACCTTCTTCTTATGCTTTGTGGACAATTTTTTTCACCTTTATCGACGCTCACCTTGTTTATCTTCCTTTTCACACAAATTTCAACTTTATCACCAGCCTTTAGTTGACATATGTTTCCCTTTCCTTGTTTATGTTGGATATCTTTTTCACATCCCAAACATCATTTCTTAGTTGCTCATTGATGATATCTTTGATCATGTTGTCTATGAGAGGATCAGAACTTTCACTGTTATCACTCCATACTAGATACTTAGCTTCTTCAGTAACGGCAACCATATGCCTAACCGGTAGCTGCACAATGTTATTTTATTAGTAAACAAATCTGTGAACACACAAATAATAAATATGTAGAGACATAATGAACTGCAAAACAAATATTTGGATTCATATTAAAAAAAATTGGTACTAACCAAAAAAACAAATTTATGGAAAATAAAATTAAATCTGTAGTAACTGGTAAGAAATGTAGTAATTCACAAATTGCGAAAAAATCTGTGGATATATATAATAAAATATGTGGAAAAACAAAATTAAATTTGTAGTGATTGCAAATATCTTCCCTAATTCATGAAATAAAACAAATCTGTGGCCAAAGAGTAAACGCTTACCTTGCCATTATTCTCACTCTTCGTCGTCGCGATGAAATCATCGAAATCAAATTGTGTCCGAGATGACCGCCAATTAAGTAGAGGCACTTCAGTAGTCTCCCTTCTATTGTTGTGTGTCTCTCTTAAACAATGAATACTCTCATACATCCAAATCAAAAGAGCATGAACACATCCTTGAAGAGAGCAAGAAGCTTTTGTGTAGTTTTGAACCTTGATAGATTCTATAAGAGTAGTGAAAGTCACTCGACCCCATGGGTACTTCTCGAATGCATCTGGTTCTAGAACTCTTCTCGCACTTTCGAAATCTATCCTACTCCCTTGATGTATGCCAAACATTCCAACTGAAAGAATGCACAACCGTCCCACCATAACCTTCTTTTCTAAGCTCCAAGTCTTGCAACAATCCATAACTTTTCTCAACTCCAAGAAGGTTGGACCAATAGGCAAATCTAAGGCTAAATCCGCCCAAAAACTCTCATGATTAGCCATACACTTGTTTTTTCATCTATTAGATCACAATTAAGCCTCGTCATCTCAACCCATTCATTCAGTGAGAAACGAATGGGTTGACCACCAACTAGAAACCATAGCTCATGGGTGTTGTTCACTGCTAACTGATGCTTTAGAAGCCAATGAACTCTCTGGCCAGTCCATGTGTACTCAACCTCGGAAAGCTTCAGAAACACTCCAAGACTAGAATCCTTCAAAATTGTCCATACCTCTTCTCCGAGTTCTTCTTTAATAATCCCAAATTTGTTCAACAAACAATTATAGTTCATACTATGTAGCTTCAACTTTAGAGGTTTCACGTGTTTGAGTAGTAGTGGTGGGTAGATGTTTTCTGAATTCATATTCTCTGAAAAGAAAAAAACAAATTTGTTAGTACATATGTGACAATACAAATCTGTAACTAAAGAACTACAAATCTGTAGTAAATAAGCAAACAAAATTTATAGCAACCAAAAGTTATAAACAAAATCTGTAGCTATTTTAGTAAACAACAAATGAATAAATATGTAGTCATTACATAAACAAATCCGTAGTAAACAAGCAAACAAATTTGTCACAATTATGCAAACATCACAGATTTATTTGTAAATATGTAGTTAAGCTAAACAAATCTATAAATATAAAGATCAAATAGTCGACGATTTAAGAGCATTTACTGAAGATTTATTTTAAAAATTTGTAGCTAAACTAAACAAATCTGTAACTATGAAGAGCAATTACCTTCTTCGATGTAGGAGCAGAGGACACTGGTGTGGAGGAACAAAGGAGGACGGCGGCGTG
Source organism: Anastatica hierochuntica (assembly GCA_900406275.1). Lineage (NCBI taxonomy): Eukaryota > Viridiplantae > Streptophyta > Magnoliopsida > Brassicales > Brassicaceae > Anastatica > Anastatica hierochuntica. The sequence continues at coordinate 11,247 of OVAN01011670.1, read as the reverse complement.
AAGGAGCAAAGGACGTCGGCGTGAAGGAGAAAAGGACGTCAGCGTGCGAACAGCATAGAGACGACGTTGGGGAGCTGAGACGACGGGGCACGGAGGAAACGCCGTGCAAAGAGAAGAGAGAACGAGAATCATCGGCGGTTGCACAACCCGTCAAAGTCGCCGGCACAGGACTGGAGTAGGACGTCAATGCCGATGATTATACGAGCTCGTCGAAGTCGCCGACGGTTGCAGCGCAGGCCGAAGTCGCCGACAGTTGATGTGAAGTCGGCGGCGGCGGTTTGAGAGAGAGAGGAGACCGAAAACGAGGGATTTTGTTTTTTTGTTTTTTTGCTTAGTTGTCAACAAATATTATTATTTTAGGGTTTACTTGTTTTTTTTAGGGGGGAAAGAAAAGTTTAATTTTTTTATCTAATTAATCTTTAAACTAATTAAAATGACATTAGTGTTATTAAAATGATTATTTGGATCTAATGGTCTTTTGTAAAAAGATTAGAGTTAGTCTAGTAAACATGTGTTATTCTAATAATAAACATGTTTTATAGAATTAGTTTAGGTAATTAACACATAAGATAATCCATAGTGTTTACCTTAGTTGAAACTTCTTACTATTGTGTAGATTCTTTTCGCGTTGTTTAAAGTTATATGAAACTTGCACTCTATTCTTCTCCTTTGGATTTTCAGGTTATTTTTAAACTAGTTCTATGTGTGATCTTAGCAGATTCTGGAAGTTTTATATCTTAGTACCTCCCTTCGACGAATTAGCTTCCTGCTAAAATGTTTATCCCATCATCATCACTTACCTCAGCCACACTTTGCGGCGCCTCAGTTTGCATTAGCCTGCAGCAGAGAGTTCTCAAGCTGTCTCTCAAGTCCTTTCGATAGTTTAAAGATTTGTTTGACTTCACGCCCTGTCTCCTGGTATCCGAAGACAAAATGCTATTAGGAGTTTGACTCGAACTATTTCTCCGGTCCAAGGAATCAGGTGTAATGCTATGCAAGTCAGCACGAGGGAATTGTTTCAACTTAGAAATGTGATTGAAGGGAAACAGTTTGATAGGGAGATGCTATCACTATATTCGAACTTGCACGCGAAATGGAAAAGATAGAAAAGAGCTCTTCTCAAAGTGAAATACTCAAGGATTATCTGATGGCTACCCTCTTTTACGAGCCTTCTACCCGTACCAGGCTCTCGTTTGAATCCACCATGAAACCTCTCGGAGGTGAAGTCTTACTGAGAACGCGAGAGAGTTTTCTTCTGCAAAAGAGTAAACCCTTGAAGGTATATATTTGTTTTTGGTCAGACTTGAAGGTATCCATTATTTCCAGCTAGTATCTCATTATTACCGTGACCTTTTTATTGTGCTAAGATTATTTACTCTTAACATTGAAGCAATTATTAGACACTATAAGAACGGTGGAGGGTTATTCAGATATAATCGTGATCAGACATTTAGAAAGCGGTGCTTGTAGAAGAGCTGCAGCTACTGCCAATATACCTGTCATTAACGCATGTGATGGTCTTGGGGAGCATTCCACTCAAGTGTCTTGTGTTCTTAACCTTTAGTTTTTTAGTTTTCTTAAACAAACATTATGTTGCATTTTTTATATCTGGTATCCTTACTGTTGTGAAGGCTCTCTTGGATGTCTATACCATCCAAAGTGAAATTGAAAAATTAGATGGCATCTGTGCAGCGCTGGTTGGAGATCTTGTCAATGGAAGGACGGTCCGGTCGCTTGCATACTTGCTTTCCAAGTTTAAAGACGTGAAGATCTACTACGTTTCCCCAGAAATTGTTAAGATGAAGGTTACTATTACTAAACCTTTTATTGTCTTTGAGAGAACTTGAACAGACAGCTTAATTTACTCAAAAATATCATGTGCTTTGTTGCTTATCATATTTAAAACATTTTGTTCTTTTAATGGTAGGATGATATAAAAGACTACCTAACATCAAATGGGGTTAGGAAGAAAGTTCAGATTTAGTGGAAGTAGCATCCAAGTGTGATGTAGTTTATCAAACCCGAATCCAAAGAGAGCGGTTCAGAGAAAGGCTTGACCTTTACGAAGCAGCTCGTGGAAAGTATATCATAGACAAGGATTTGTTTGGAGTAATGCAGAAAAAAAAACCCGTCATAATGCATCTTTACCGAGATTGGATGAAGTGAGTTAATAAAAAACGTATCTTTTTTCTCCTGCAATGAACTGCGACACAAGCCTCATTTTCTATAATTTATTTTGTCTAGATCACTGCAAATGTTGGCGCTGATCCAAGAGTTGCTTACTTCAGACAAGCAAAGAACGATTTGTTCATTAGAATGGCTCTGCTAAAGCTACTACTTGTCGGTTGGTGATGGTGATGGATAGTTGGTAAAGGTAAATCCTTTGACCAAAAGGAGTCTCAAGCTTGTGATAAGAGGAGACATATCTGTTAGAACACAGACGTTGAAATAGAACTAAAACTCGGATTCACACAAACTTTTTTTTTTAGATATCACTCAAACAAAACTTATACAAGTCTTTGTTTGATCAGTTTAACGTAATTAGCTTTTCTTTGCTAACACCACTGACCAATATCTAAACCCTTCGTAGCTATAAAGCAACAGCAGCTACTTGTTTCACCCAAAACCCTAAGAAGAAAGAACTCTCTCGCTAAAGCTCTCTATCGCAATGCACACCGTGCCTCTCTCTTTTTTTTTTAAATAGATGTCTCCACTTGACCTAGAAAATCTCGAAGCTATCTCCCAAGATATGCAAATCTTCTCTTTTCCATATACTCATGCTCTTTGACACATTAGCTCCACGTATTCATCCTTGACACATATGTGTTACTCAACCTTCCATTGTGTCATCAGTCTATTTGCTCCTAGCCAACGCTCACAATATCATCACAGCCAAAGAACTCGCAGTAATAATAATATCCGGAACTCGGGGAGTGTTGTGTTTCAGTATCGAATCTGTGATTTGGTGTTTGCTCAAAAGAACAAAAAAAGAATGGAGGAAACTGTTTGGGTTGTTGGTGTAAAAAAAAGTGATTTGTGGATGATGAGTACGTTGAACTTTATGAATGAATTGATTTGAAGCTATTTTCCCATTTGCGGACAAACGCAAACGCTTATGGCTCTCACCGCGCTTTTGCTTCCTTCCTAATTGGCTTGAGACTGAGATTTTCACTACCTTTTACATAATTAATTAATAGTACATGTTAAACACATGGGTACTTGCCATCTCTGTCTCTTCGCCGTCTCTAAAATCACAGCGACAAGCCTTTTCGAATCCACTTTTCAGATTCACAACACTAGTTCCGTAAGAAACTTCGACCTCATCACTCATCAGGTTTCTCTCTCTCTCTTTCTCGAGAAAACCTTAATTTCGATTTCGTTAGTTTCTGTAATTTCGATCTGTAAAAGTAGAAGTTTCATGCAATTCACACATGTTTTCTTCTCTCTTCTTTCTCTACCTGTAGCTCCGGAGAAAAAAACATTTAAACTTTGCTAACATCAAGCTATGATTGAGAATCCAGTAATTCAATTACGATCATCACTAATGCCATCGATTGGTTTTCCTCGAGCTACTTCTCCAAATGGACTCCTTCCTTATCTCCCACCGAAGCCTAGAACTAGGCATTTAGTAGTCAGAGCAACATCCACATATGGTCAACCATCGCCCGATGAGGGGAAGAATCCGAACCCACTCGGTGTTGTTTTGGATGTGCCGAGGAATATATGGAAACAGACTTTAAGACCTTTGAGTGATTTTGGTTTTGGTAAGAGAAGTGTTTGGGAAGGTGGTGTTGGTTTGTTTATTGTCTCTGGAGCTACACTTGTTGCTCTTAGCTTGGTTTGGTTGCGTGGGTTTCAAATGCGGTCTAAGTTCAGGAAATATCAGACTGTGTTTGAGCTTACTCAAGCCTCTGGTGTTTGCACTGGAACGCCTGTTAGGATCCGCGGGGTTACTGTCGGTACAGTGATCCGTGTTAATCCTTCCTTGAAGAACATTGAAGCTGTTGCTGAGGTTATGACTTTTGGATCAGTTCTGATTTGGTTTTGATTGAGTTGTTGTTTTTTTTGAATTGTGTTCTTATCATCTTTTTGCAGATTGAAGATGATAAAAAAATTATCCCAAAGAATTCACTGGTTGAAGTGAATCAGTCTGGTCTTCTAATGGAGACTATGATCGATATTACCCCCAGGGATCCAATACCGGAACCTAGAGTAGGACCTCTGCATCCGGAATGTAATAAAGAAGGTCTGATTGTTTGTGATAGACAGAAGATTAAGGGAGAGCAAGGAGTTAGTTTAGATGCGTTAGTTGGAATATTCACTCGTATTGGACGCGAAGTAGAGCAGATTGGTGTTGCCAATACTTATTCGCTTGCTGAAAGAGCGGCTTCGGTTATTGAGGAAGCAAAACCATTGCTCACAAAGGTGATACGAGTAATTTTGGTGGCCTCCTTTTGCTGGATCTAGTTTACGTTATTTCAATAAATGAATTTCAAGATTGGAAAGAAGGAAAACAAAATGTATTCTCATGCTAAAGTGTTGGGTTTTGATGTAGTGATGTCACAGATCCAAGCCATGGCTGAAGATGCTCAACCTTTGCTCTCTGAGTTCCGTGATAGCGGCCTACTCAAGGAAGTTGAGTGTCTTACTCGAAGCCTGACCCAAGCTTCTGACGATATGAGGTAATGGCCTGCCCTCACTGTAACAATCTTGGCATATCGACTCTACATTGTTAAGAACATCTTGAATTTTTTTTTTTTTTTTTTGTTAAATCATCTTGAATTTCAAAGTGCAAAAAATGCTAAACTCGGAAACAGGCCACTAGATAGATCCAAAACCGACTAACTACCGTCCGTGGCTTCAACGCTTTATTTGTGGACTAATTTCTGATCAAGAGATGATTGCTAAACCTCTATGATTGCAGAAATGTGTGTTATAGTAATAGTTCCATGTATTTATTGTCTTAAAACTTTCAACAGTTGGTCATCATCTTGTACTTATCTTCTGAGACAGAGGCTGCTGTTTCTATCACTTTAATGCATTTGCCTGGACCACATCTATGTAGAAGCTTGTTTACATACACACATATATGCCTGATTAAGAGATAAGCTCTGTGATTATGAGCTGCAAAACTTGAAACTTTTCTTTGTACATTGCAGAAAGGTTCATTCGTCGATTATGACACCAGAGAATACAGAACTGATTCAAAAGTCAATCCACACTCTGGTTTACACTCTGAAGAACGTCGAGGTAAACTTTGGTATTGTGTTTAAATATATCAGACTAAAAAGTGTTGTAAACATGGGTTTTGATTTTGTAGAGCATAAGCTCAGATATATTGGGGTTCACAGGCGATGAAGCCACAAGAAAAAACCTTAAACTACTCATCAAATCCCTTAGCAGGCTATTATGATCCATCCTGGGGATCACAATTTTTAAGGTGACCAAAATTTAAAATATTCAACCATGGTTTTGATTGTGTGTGTGTGTTTTTTTTTTTTTTTGGAGTTGGAAATTTTTTTTAAAAAAGGAGAGACAATTTTAAGTATATTAGGAGAAAAAAAATGTGTTTCTCCATGAAAGCGTTTCCGCAATTGCATTTACTTTTCACACGGGAGACGAAGACGAGTGACGATAAGCACTTAAGCAAGGTCCCCAAAAGGAGGAGAAGACCAGGAGGGTATTATTGAAAATAACATAAAATAGACGAGGGTGTTTTCGTCATTATCTTTGGACTATAGTTTTTGGGTGTTTAGGTGATTAATAATATTAATCAAAAGAAGATTGTTATTTAAATAAGATTGTGGTCAGGGTCAGGACAGAGAGAGCAAGTGCTTGCCCTCTTTTACTTTCTTCGCATTTCGAGGACATCCTCTTGTGAACACATTTTTTTAAAAAGAGAGATTTTTTTGGGTTTTGAAAAATAGTTATTTAAAATTTGAAAAATATATATGGAATAAAAGTTTAAAGCAAAAAGAGAAAAGAACCGAAGTTAGAAAATGATAAATAGAAAAAAAAGAACGAATTGGTCGGTCTTGTGGGACGGGCGTGAAGGTAGAGATAAAATCGTGGAAACAAAATCAAATGAGAGGGAAAAAAAAAGCTATTCCAACCATAAATTATTATTATCATTATTTTTGCAATAAAAACTTTTTTTTTAATAATTTTTGAGTAAATTTTGAAAGAAATGATAAATAATTTTTTTTTAAGAAAAAAGCTTTAGGGGAAGAGAGTTTTTTTTTGTTTGTTTTGGATTCCAAGCCATACCCTTCTTCTTCCTTCTTCATCTACCTCATCTTTTCTCTTTCTTTTAAAAATTTTCTTCTTCACACACAGATCTGTTTCTCCATCACATTACATCTGGTTTCTTTATCTTTCTTCTCCATGAGGAAAGGGAGAGGCTCTTCCGTCGCTGGACCCGCGCTTCCCGTAACCGTCGGGAATCTCAACGGATCTGTTAAGGAGCCGAGGTATAGAGGCGTCAGGAAGAGACCTTGGGGTCGATTCGCGGCCGAGATCCGCGATCCCTTAAAGAAATCTCGTGTTTGGCTCGGTACTTTTGATTCCGCCGAGGAAGCTGCACGCGCCTACGATGCCGCCGCTCGTAGCCTCCGTGGTCCTAAGGCCAAGACCAATTTCCCCATCGATTGTTCTCCTTCTTCTCCCCTCCAGCCTCTCAACTATCAGAATCAGAATCTTTGCTCCCCCGCTCCTTTCGCGGCGAATCAGAACCAGATCGATCCGTTTATGGACCACCGGTTATACGGCGGAGGAGACTTCCAGGAGCAGCAGATAATCAGTCGGCCGGCGAGTAGCAGCATGAGCAGCACCGTTAAATCATTCAGCGGACCCAGGCCGCTGATGATGGAAGCGGCGTCTTCTTCCGTGGCTAAGCCCTTACATGCGACCAAGAGATATCCACGGACTCCACCGGTGGCTCCGGAGGATTGCCACAGCGATTGCGATTCGTCTTCGTCGGTTATTGACGACGGAGATGACATCGCGTCTTCTTCTTCACGCCGTAAACCGCCGTTTCAGTTTGATCTTAATTTTCCGCCGTTGGATGGCGTTGACTTATTCGCCGGAGGCACAGATGATCTCCACTGCACCGATCTACGTCTCTGATCTGAGGGTAAACTAAACCAACAAAGATCCGTAATTTACAAAAAAAAAAACAAATCTCCAATTTTACAAAAGAATTTTTTGCCCTTTTTTTCCATTTTCCTTTGATCTCATATTGAAACAAAAAAAGAGGAAAAATTAAAAAGGAAGAAAAAAGAGTGAGCACGACAATGACGATGACCATTAGAGAGAGAGAGAGAGGTTGTGTTTAAGATCTGTTACTGTAAGAACCAGATCTGGGTTTCATTTTATCTGTTTCTTATTATTAAGGTCAACTCTTTGTTACATATAACATTTCCAATGTTGGCGATGATGATTCTAAATGAATCCAAAGTCTCAAATATCTGTAGATTTTCTCTTCATCATAGAGTTTATCCACGATGTTGATATAGTTTTGGAGTATGAAGCTACATTTTTCATTATACATTGCTATGTAACACAACCACGCAAGGCACACAAGCACTTGCCTGTTCGTGTGTTCTTGGCTTGATCTTGTATAAATTCAGGGTTTCTTTTCATGAAGATTTGAAGGAGAGAAAGATGGTGAAGCTCATTTGTTATCTAATTGGTGTGTAAGAGATGATGATGATTCATTCTTATGTCGGAAGGTTTCCGTTTCTTTACGGTGCAGAAGGAAGAGAAGAAAAGGTTTTTGCTTTCGTGTCTACTCATTTAGATTGGGAACAACTGGGAGATGGGCATGGTCAACGACTGGCGGCGAGTGATTTGGGTGATCGATAAAGCTCAAGACCTAAAGGCCAAATCTTTTAGGTTAAAGTTTGGTGGCTGAGATGATGTTGATCTGTAATATGCTTTCGGGTTGGGGGAGAACTCGTTTTGTGTTTTGACCATTTGGTTTCTGGTCGATTTGGTATCTACTACTTTGCTTCTCTGTCACGGATTCAGACAGTGAATCTCTGAGTTTGAAGCTTTTTTTTTTACTATTTGATAGTAGCAAGCTTCTTCTGGTTAAAAGGTTGGAAGATGTTATAGATTTGAGAAGTAACGATGTCTTGTTCTTTACTCTAAAGATTTCTGACTTGAACCAATCTTAACTCTCAAGTCGCTTTTCTTCTTTGGGTTCACAAATTTGGTCCAAATGTAAGGTGGTTTTAGCTCGGGTAGAGTACGAGGTAGAAGTGTTCGGTTTTAGAGATTGAGAAGGAGAAAAGAGAAGAGATTAGTAAGATTGAAACAAAAGCAAAGAGTGGCCGAAGAGTCGGAATTCCCGTTTTATTGAAGTAGCCCGATGGTCATCGGGATGAGAGACATTTCGATTTGATTTTATTCTTACAAGTGTTTGAGAGTGTTTGAGAGCTTTTTCTCTATATATTTTTGTAGAGATGATTCACCTTCTCTCAACTTGACATTTTCTTTGCCAAGAGTCTTCATTATATAGAGGGTTTTTCCTTCCAAAGTTCATTTTCCCCTCCAATTTCTCTTTTTCAGGTTGTTGTCACGTCATTTCGGGCTGCAGCCCGCCGCTGGACTCAGGCTACTGTGTCAGTCTGCCTCGTAACTTGATATTTTACCCGAAATGACCAACTTGTAGCTCCAGGTTGCATTTAATGCTGGGGGCTCCTTTTACTCCTTTCCTCTTTAGTCTGATATCAGTCTGCCTTGTAACTTGGGCTACTTTGCAGAAAGGTAGCCTGACAAAGTTGACTTTTCTGTGCCTGGCTCGGGCTCCGAGAAGACACAATCTGACACAGCCGCCTGTGCAGGCTGCAGCTTTGGTCAGATTTTTGGACTGTAGTGTTTGTCGTTTAGCTCGGGCTGCCTCGATTGCTTTGACTCCGTCTGTAGGAGCTGCGGGCTCCTTCCTCAGGTTGTAGTAGTTGCGGGCTCCTTCCTCAGGCTGTAGCCCGACTTTCTGATTGGCCTTTTCAGGCTTTCAGATGGGCTTCTAATTTTGGGTAGTTGTGTGTTAAGTTTCAGGCCTCGTCGTCAGAAGAGGGTTGAGCCTCATCGTCTGAGAGAAGACTGAGTCCCCACCATCTTAGAGAGGACTGTCCTTCGTTGTTAGAGAGGCTTAATCGTCGTTTTCAGGGAGGACTGGGTCTCGTCGCCTGATAGAGCACCTCGTCTGAGCGAAGGCTTCACTACCACCGTCAGAGGTAGGACTGAGTCTTATCATCATAGGATGGGCTGGACCTCGCTATCTGAGAGAGGATTGAGTCTTATTGAGGTCGAGAGTGTTGGTCGTTGTTGAGACTGAGGTGCGTGTTGGTGGAGCTTGTTGAGACTGAGGGTGTGTGTTGGCGGAGCTTGTTGACGGGCTGTGGCTGAGGAGTCATCAGGATGATGGGAGCTGTAGGCACTGTTGAACTGCTGACTACCATAATTTCGGGCTCCGAAATTCAAAGTTCGTGCTCGGTGCGGGCTGAGAGCTTGTCAGAATTTGGCTAGTTCGTCGGAGTTGTCTGGCTGCTGGTTTGTCAGGTCGTCTGGTTGACAGGTCGTCAAGTCGTCGAGCTGGCAGCTCTCCAGGTCGTCGGGCTGGTAGCTCGGCAGGTCGTCGGGCTGGCAGCTCACCAGGTCGTCGGGCTGGCATCTCATCGGGTCGTCGGCCTGACAGCTCGTCGAATCGTCTGACTGACAACTTGTTCAGTCTGCGCTTAGAGCTCGGCAGGTCGTCGGGCTGGCAGCTCACCAGGTCGTCGGGCTGGCATCTCATCGGGTCGTCGGCCTGACAGCTCGTCGAATCGTCTGACTGACAACTTGTTCAGTCTGCGCTTAGAGCTCGGCAGGTCGTCGGGCTGGCAGCTCACCAGGTCGTCGGGCTGGCATCTCATCGGGTCGTCGGCCTGACAGCTCGTCGAATCGTCTGACTGACAACTTGTTCAGTCTGCGCTTAGAGCTCGGCAGGTCGTCGGGCTGGCAGCTCACCAGGTCGTCGGGCTGGCATCTCATCGGGTCGTCGGCCTGACAGTTCGTCGAATCGTCTGACTGACAACTTGTTCAGTCTGCGCTTAGAGCTCGCCGGGTCGTCGAGCTATCTGTTTGCTAGGTCATCTGGTTGACGGTTTGTTCGGTATGCGCTGAGAGCTCGCCGGGTCGTCGGGCTATTAGTTTGTTAGGTCATCTGGCTGACGGCTCGTCAAGTATGGGATGAGAGTTCATCTGGCAATCTAGCCGGTAGTTCATCAGGTTATCTGGCTGGCAATTTGCCAGGTGTGGGCTGAGAGCTCGTCGGGTTGTCGGGCTGGTAGTTCGTCAAATCATCGGGCTGACATTTTATCGATCCATCTAACTGATAGCTCGTTGGGCGTGGGCTGAGGGCTCGCCGGGTCGTCGAGCTGGCAGCTTTCCAGTTCATCGGGCTGACATCTTGTTGGGTCGTCTGGTCGACAGGTTGTCTGGCTGACAGCTCGTTGGGTGTAGGCTGAGAGCTCGCCGGGTCGTCGAGCTGGCAGCTTTCCAGTTCATCGAGCTGACATCTTGTTGGGTCGTCTGGTTGACAGGTTGTCTGGTCGTCTGGTTGACAAATCAGTTTGTCAGGTCATCTGGCTGACGCCTCGTCGGATCATTGGGCTGGCAGCTCGTTGGGTTGTCTAGCTGACAATTTGTTAGGTAATCTGGACGGGAGCTGAGCAGTGACCTTCACTTGAGGGGCTTGAGCCCGGGCTGGGTGAGCAGCATGAGCCTCAGGCTGAGCACTTAGGGCTGAGTACCTCGGGCTGAGTACTTCGGGCTGAGCACCTCGGGCTGATTCTGCTGTGATGTTGATGCTTCTTCCGACATTTTCGGGCTACTTCTTGCGTGTAGGGATTTCCTGAAGTGTCCCCACAGACGGCGCCAAATGAAGGAGGTGGTCTTAGCTCGGGTAGAGTACGAGATAGAAGTGTTCGGCTTTAGAGATTGAGAAGGAGAAAAGAGAAGAGATTAGTAAGATTGAGACAAAAGCAAAGAGTGGCCGAAGAGTCGGAATTCCCATTTTATTGAAGTAGCCCGATGGTCATCGGGATGAGAGACATTTCGATTTAATTTTATTCTTACAAGTGTTTGAGAGTGTTTGAGAGCTTTTTCTCTATATATTTTTGTAGAGATGATTCACCTTCTCTTAACTTGGCATTTCCTTTGCCAAGGGTCTTCATTATATAGAGAGTTTTTCCCTCCAAAGTT
>OVAN01011669.1:0-14466 GCA_900406275.1 Anastatica hierochuntica | reverse complement strand
TAGGAACACAGGAAGAAAGGCGAGTGTGGGCTTCGGGTCCTGGAACCAAGGCAAAATCAAGAAAAGAAGAAAGCACAGAGTTGCTGAGCTTCCGTCTAAGTCTAATGGTGAGACGCACAACACGAGCAACACGGCGAACTTCCTTCGTATACGACCAATCGATCAAGGTTGCAGTCTCCTTCGAATCTGGTAAAAAATGTGCGAAATCGATAAGCAAAAGCTCCGTAATCAAAATTCAAGAAAAGGATAAAAACATTGAAGCATCCAGATGAATATTTACGCTGCATCGAAGCCTTACCTGAGATTCACCCAAAAGTAGCTCATGTCCCATCAGCAGATTGCTTTTCTTGTAGTGCGAGCCTCATAAGAGTGGACTACTTGAATTGCTACTAACAATGTTGTCTGAGTACGGCTAGGGTTCTAGTTTCGGAAAAGTGAGCCATGACGTCGGATGGGGGCGTTCACAGTGAGCTGGTGTAGCAATAATGGGTGAAGGTCTCGTTCGGGTTGAAGGGGTGGGGTTTTATATGCTGGCTTGTTTATGCCGCTGTTGGTGAAAAAGAAGTTGGAGAGGCATCAATAAATGTAGACTCAAAAAAAAAAACAATGAAGGGAGGTAGTTACAGAGGATGAGTGGGGAGATGAAAAGGGAGGAGGAAGACAATGGGGTGGATTAGGGTTCGTATGCAATAGGATATGGAAGCAAACGGCGCTGGTCTCGGTGAAGAAGACCTTGTGGCAGATGGTAGGACATGAAGAAATAATGGGCCTCGTGGCCCAGAAGAGTGTGAAGATTGCTTGTCGTTTTCTAAAATCTAAGCAAATAGTGAATCTTGAAAACGGCATGGCATGTGGATTAAAAAACTGTGGGGCGTTCGGATCTGATGTGGCATAAGAGGAGGGGGTTGGTTGGTGGCTAACGTGGACGTGCTGAGATGCCACAAATAATTACTTTTAATTAGTTAGATTAGGCCACCATTACTTGGTTATCTTCGATAAGTTTGCTTTCGGTTATTTGCGTAATGCATTTAAAAAATATCAAATTCTATGATTGAAGTAAACATTAATATACCTTTGAACAAGCCATTAAACCAAATGACTTCCACAACCATATTACATCATTTTATAAGTTGACAATTGATTTGTGGTTATATTATTATTTGATTATTTTTTGGGGAAGATAAACTATCCTTTTTAAATATAAACCTCCATTGACGGGCAAAATGCTCAGATTATTCCGCCACGTCCAAAGAGAAACAACAACTACCGCCACCACATTCAAAGAGAATTTTTGGAATACTATATTTTGTGGATGCCGCATGAAACTCTTTTTTTTGCCAGTGGTTCAGGATGGTATTTTCGCTCTTATGCGGAGGGTGATATAACCAAATTCTCTTCTAGTCAATTCAATTTTTGGGATTGGAGGAGCTTTTCGTCTTCTCCGACTCTCAAACCTTGGTGAATTTACTCATCAATGGTGAAAACCATAATGATATCTTCGCCATCCTATCGGAAAATCGTTCAATTTCTGCTTCATTTCTATCTATTTCGTTTTGTTATTGTCTCGTACGGCCAATGTTTGTGCTAATACTTAAACTAAAAGAGCTTTAAGCTCGCTCTCTGTTTCTGCTGCAAATGCAATTTAATAAAGGTTTATTATTCTGCCCAAAAAGAAAACCTCTACTGACGAAAAAAGAAAAAAACATTATGCGTTTTAAATATAAAAACTCGTCGTCGAGTAAAGTTTAAAAGTAACTAGGATTTAACCTGCGTTAGATGCGAGATCATGTTTTATTAATATTTATGATAAATTTAAATTTGAATAAAATTTTAAAGTTCATAACCTAAGTTTGTAAATTTTTAGTTAGGGTTAAATATTTTCGGTATTGGTTAAGGTACTTAATCCATATTATACTACATAATACATTTTTACAATAAAATTACTCTCAATTAACCCGTTATAAATTTAATAATATTTTATCTTTAAAATAAATTTCAATTATAACAATAGAGTGAGTTTGTCACGCGAACACAACAATGGCATGTGAGATATTTGTCTCCTTGAGACTCTATATTGTGCAAGTACTTAGTTTGTCCTTTTTGTTGTTGTTGTTGTTGTGCACCAATTGGTAAATGGAGCTGCCAATGTGTTACACATAGAATGATTATAGTTATCTACTTTTCATTGGCAGTTTCGAGATTATATTAACTAGGTAAACCACATGGATTTTCTTGACTTTTGAAGATCCTACTTGAAGCTGCTTTAGCGGTGAGAATAAATTTCGGAGCAATAATAAAGCTTGAGGAAAGGAGATAGAGGCATGCGAACACCCCCTTTTGGTGAACATTGGGCACGAGTTTGTCTTAATTAGAGGTTGGAAGATAACACCAAACCTTTTCCAAAAGGTGATACTAGGATCCAATAAGATTTCTGGGATTGACATATTTGGGCTTGTGCCTTTCACTTGTTTTGATGGGCTGGTGAATTGGGCTTGAAGTGATGCTAGGTTAGCTTCCCCTACGATGCAGGACCAAGAAGATGACAGAGATTGATCTCAGTGGCTGCAAGGATAAGCTTTGTTGAGTGAGCTCTAATGGCGTTGGTTGGGCCTTTAGAGAGACAAGGTTCTTCGAGATAGAAATGCCGAGAAGGTTCAACGGCACTAAACTGAGATGAGTTTTCACGAAGGCCAGAGATGCCGACTGATGAAGATCAAAAGGTCGAAGAACCCATTACCAGAACAAAGAGATCGAGAACCAAGAGAGTCTCGTCGGATATGGAATTCGACGACCAGAAAAAACAGAAACAACATGTGAGATACGAAATGTAACAACAGGAAAATGAGCAGTGGCTCTGGAGTCCACCGGCGTCGGAAAGTGGAGTTGGCGACCTTTTCTCGATTATCGTGCATGGGAGCGTTGTGACGGTAGGGCCAGAAGTACAATTACAAATAGAAATGGAATTACTACCAGAAGTACGAATATTAGAGAAAAACAAATGCATGACAATAGGTTGAGAGCAATGTGCTATAATACTAGAAATTTCTCTGACCACCATCGTGTTGTGGACTACTCCATGGATTCGAATAGTCACGACCGCAACATTCTCAAATGGGTATACTTTTAATGAACAAAGACTCAATATACTCTTTCAAGAACTCGGGATGGATGTACCCATCATGGTACCTATAAAATACATCCATGACCCGTGAAACGTTATGAATTCGCATCAAAAGAGGGAAAGGGCATTGGTGAGGCCTCATTAACTCTTGGTTCAAGTCCTTCCATGCATTTGAAACAATGCTTTCTAATACTTCCACGGCTCTTTCCTTTGAAGTAGAAAATTGCTTCATATAGCAGTCAATACCTGTTGCCACATGCTCCCTTTTGTGTTCAAACTGCAACCATAATATATTTTTCAAATGTATTTAATTTGAGAACCACGTCTATTAAACTACCCTAGTTGCGTGCAATGTCTAGAAATTACGTGTTTACCTCGTAACTAGTGATATCATCAATAAATCGACAGATCATCTCAGAGGCTACCCTAATTTTAGGGTTTGAGCTTAACCATTGAAAAGCATCAAGTTTTGCGACATCTCCCATTCCCACAAATGTCATGGCTATCAAGGGATAATAACCACAAGAGATGATCGCATTCTCTTTATACTCGTCAAATGTAGCAACGTATTTTTTGTTCAACCACTTTGCCTCTTGTAGATATGCATTCGTTGTTGCTTTCAACTGATTGTATAGAATTGATTAGCTTTTAATATATATATTTGAAAAAGAATGATATATAAAGTTGATTCTTCTTATCTTAACTGATTTCTTAAGATGGAAGCCACAACCTGAGCTTCCTTCCTTCTCAAGCTCCTCCTCCAGTTTATCGTAGAAATCTACGGTGATACGATAAATATGCTTCATGCTCTCAGGTATCCTGTTTGGGGCAGCGGGAAGCCACCTATATGTTTGAGCCATCAATTGTATAAGTCACAGCCATAATTAAAACAAATAACTCAAGTTGGCTATCATGCATTATGTATATCATAGCCGTAAAAAGTTTCAAAACACTATATAATGCATAGGGGCGGATCTGAACAAGTGTATGAGGTGCAAGCGTACGGGACCAAAAGAAATTCCGAACTTTTTTGATAAATTTGAATAGGGATGGGCAAAATAACCACAACCGAAAAACCGAACTAAAAATCGAATTGAAATCGAACCGGAGTTAGAAAATAACCGAATTATTCTAACTTTTGGGAACCAAAGAAAACCGAAAATCGAAAATATCTAGAAATAGTTAAAAATATCCAAGAATATCAGAAAACACCCAAAAGTAACAAAAACCTTAAAAATATCCAAACACTAATACCTAAATGGTTACTTAATTCAAATGAAACTGAATCCAAATCGAACTGAAATATTTAGGAATCGAATGGTTTCAAAATTTTGGAATTGAAAAAAAGCAAACCGAATGGACCTAAGGTACCAAACACCCAGGTCTAAGTTTGAAGGTCAGTTTTAAAAAATTGTTGATTCTAAAAGGTGACTTCAACCTCTATATATCAGTAAAAGACCCCAGTGGTATAACTTTTAATTTGCTTAGAATCCAAATTCTATACGGTTTAGTAAATCGACTTTTGAGGCTATAAATACAGATGTTATGGCTTTGTAATTAATCATTGACACGATTAATAAAAAAACCTTAAATGGTGTTTTCCTCTATTTCGTTTTTCTCTATAATTGTAGCTTTCTTATAGGTTTATCTCGCAATAATAACAACAAAAGTATATATTGAAAAAGTTCATATCGAGTAAAAGTGTAAAAACATTATGTTAGATTGACCTGAGCATTTTGGGTGGGTAACCCGACCCGCCCTATATCCAACCCGAATTAGCAGGTATGGGTAGGATAAGGTAATACGAATTACCCGAATAGGTCGATAATTTTTTCTTAAATGGATAAGGGTAATTATATGAGTATCCATAGTACTCGTTCTCATATTTCTCTTATTAAAGTTAAAATTAAAATTAAAATTATATTTATAATTTAGTAAATTAGTAATATTTCTTTTATTAAAGTTAAAATTTCCTTGTCAAAATAAAATGTGAAGCTTAAAACAATTAGAAACCAACTCACATATTATTAAATATTATTTTTATGTTTGGTGTAACTTTAATTATCAATTTAATAAGTGTTTTTGTAGGATATAATATTTTAAGAATATTATAAAATTAGTATATTATTTTAACAATTGAATGACAATAATTATCCGATTTACTTTTGATGTAATAAGAGTTAAGGTATTAAACAAGTATTGATTTAGTTATCCGACCCAACTATTATCCAACTTTTACTCATCATTATTCGACTTTTATTATTACGAATATGTTTCGGATAGTGATTTTAAATACTATTATCAGTACCCGACTTTTACCGAATCCGTTACCGATAATGCACACATTCATAGAAAAGAAGATAAACGCCTGATATCACGTGATTTAATAAGAAAAAGTCAGGGTGTTTTTGCTATATGGTGAGGGCCCATTTACTCTTTCAGCAACCCCTAAAAGCATTGGTAAGAATTTTGCGTACTTACTTTTCGATTGCATGAGTGAAAAGCTCAAGTTCCTCCGTTGTGCCATAAGCATCATACGCATCATCAATCGCTGTGAATATGATTATTGCCTTCGCTGATTTAACTCGGGCTTGAGAATATTGAGGCTCGAAATATGCACCAAGGGCCCACAAGTAGGCCTCTGCTATCCTATGCCTTGTG
Organism: Anastatica hierochuntica; assembly: GCA_900406275.1. Classification (NCBI taxonomy): domain Eukaryota; kingdom Viridiplantae; phylum Streptophyta; class Magnoliopsida; order Brassicales; family Brassicaceae; genus Anastatica; species Anastatica hierochuntica. Next base: position 8,684 of record OVAN01011669.1, on the reverse strand, counting down.
TATGCTATTTTAGTTTCTATTTCCATTTCCTTGAACCACCTGAAATGTAATTAATTAAAATGCTCAATTTCAAGCAAGACAATTATGTATACATATATCAAGCTGAAATAGTTACTCTTCGACGCAAGCAAGCTCTTCGCGGTGCATTATTTGTAGTAGATTAAAATCTATCTTTGCAAACTCTAGTAATGTTGAGTCACAAGACACTTCTTCCTCATAGTATGATATGTATTGTCTCGTTTCAATCCTTGGGATGCCTTTATGGTATGGATGCTTTAGAGCATTGTTGATTCGTATTGCTAGATGGGGGCTACATCGAGAAGCATTTTCTTTTAAATACGAGCTTGAGAAAGCAAGAGCTTCGTCCATAATATCTTCCCCTTGAGTACTCCATTGTGCAGCTTCGTACAAGCTTAACATACTGTATGCGTCTCCCATAAGTGTCCTATGAACTTCCCATCTCCATCCTTGAACTTGTCGAACACATCTTTTGTTATGTAAAAAATTAAACTAAGATTAAATGAAAACCATGCAAAATTTCTAAGGTTCTTCATCCTATATTCAGTTTGAGATATAGATAAAAATAACACGCAATAGTGCTGTTCGTTTGGCAGATGCAGCTTCCTGCGGCTGCGTCTGCGTCTATATTTTACATAAATTTTGTTCGTTTGATTGTGCAGCTTCCTGCGACTGCGTCTAGACGCTGCGTCACGCGACGAACGCTGATAAAACCAGCGTCTGCGTCTAAAACGAGCGTCTGCATCTAAAAACCAGCGTCTGCGCCTAAAAACCAGCGTCTGCGTCTACCAAATGAACAACAATCAAACGAGATTGACGCAGACGCAGCCGCTGGAAGCTGCGTCCGCCAAACGAACAACACTAATATATTATCCAAAAAAAAAAGTTTAGACTCCACAATTATTGAACAATGGTGTGAAATAAGATAATTACCGGCAGGGATTTTGAATCCAAATTGCCTGAAAACTTGGAAAAGTAGTCCAACTGTGTATAAATCGCAACTGTCTTGTCTTATCGACTGATTGAAATCAAAACTATAAAATAACTTCCTCAATTGCTCTATGATGTTTTCCTCAAAGTGATAGGAGACACCAAGGCGACATAGAGCATCGATGTACTTGATGTTCTCTATCGGATTCGCTCTCGTGGCCATAAACGATTCCTTCACAACCTCCTTTAGCGCACGATGCTTCTCTTCGAATTTCTCTCTTCCTCCCTAAATATGGGAATGGTATAAGTTGTGCTGACATGATGAGTGAATCAAATGACATTATAGTTAAATGAATAATATGAAACGGATATATACTTACGAGGTCAGACATTGAGAAAGTAGTTAAAAGATTTTGCCAGATGTTTGCTGAATAATCAGCTATCGGACGACGATGTACTTCACTCTCCATGCTAAAAAGTTTTTTTTGTAGTCCTCTCAGTTTAATCACTTGTGGTTTCGCAAAGCTTCAGCTCTAACATATATAAAAATTTATAATTTATCAAACTAAAAGATATTAATTATGTTAACTATTTTCCACCATATAAACGGATTAATTGTATGGTCGAAACTGAAAGACAAAGAACCCGTACACTGTTTATATTTGTTGTCAATAATTCATCCACGTTTTAAGCGTGGGACAGTAGAAAGCAATAAATCCACGAAGATTCTTGAAGTTCTAATTTAAGATCTGAATGTGTTATATGACTTTTTACTCTTTGTGAGGGTTAGATCTCACAATTACCTTTAGAAAGATCTTGAAGAGGTTTGGAGGTGGAACAAGGTGGGATCGAAACCCGTTAGAGCTAAGATGATGAACAAAGAATGAAGAGTTGATTTTATTGAAAGTTGTATCCAAAAATGTTTACAAGGAATTGATAAAATGAATAGCAATTTTTTTCTCCAAAAAGAAGATCCCCCTTCTCCGTCTCCTAGAGCTCTCTCTTATAGCTGCTCTTCCATCAGATCAGGTACCTACTTGCGAGATGTTCTTTCCCGAAATCTCGCAACCAGCCTCTTCTCTTTGTCCCAGGGAACGACACCGTTTCCCTTTCTTTTTCCTTCATGCCGAGTGGGCCTGGTCAACCAAAGCCCATTTGCTTCCTCTTTGATTCTTCACGCGTTTCTCCTCTCTTTAGTGGACTCTCGAACTTGGGTCCAACAGTTGCCCCCTTTGCGTCTAGACCTACGCCGCTTCCCTAGGTCTCGGCGCAAATCCTCTCTAGATTTCGTCATTATTGCTTCATGCAAACTGGTAGCTGTCAATCTCCACATGGAGATTCGCCTTATTTGAAATGCACGGTGCTGATCACTTATCGTTAATCTGACGGCTCAAGGAGACGGGGAAGGCGAAGAGATTAACCTTGAGACTTGTGCTTTATGATGCGATATAAAGCTGGCTCATTAAATGTCTTCCCCCTCTACTTTACGCCGTAATCACGATCAATCAGGTAATTTTCTCTTCTTTTTTTTAACTTCTCTGTTTTACCTTCTTCTTAAACTTCCTCTCTTTCGCTAAGGAATTCGTTTAGCCTTCTTCCTTTTTCATAGTTACCTATCCGTTTCCTTTTCTTCCCAAATGGATCACCCGAAAGGTGCCGCCAGTAGTTCAAAGGCTCCGAGAAGGACCGACAAAAGAAGGAGACCTAAATCTTGGATGATCGACAGAGCTCTCGCCGTGGCGGTCAAAACAGAGATGGTTGCCAACTCTTTGGTCCCGGTTAGAGAAAGTCATTCCGCTTTCGGTCCCCACCAGGTCTCTACCCTAGAGCACCAGGAGATGATAAACCTCATGACTCAGGCTTGTGCCTCCAAAAACCTTGCTAGGCTCTGTGAATCGACGGAAACACCCGAAGACACCCCCCTAGGGTGGTTCTGTGTTCATGAACATTACATCACTAAGTGTCATCTTAGGTTTCCCCTCCCCGAGCTCCTATTAGACCTTCTAGATCACTTCAATCTTGCCCTCCCTCAACTTTGTCTCTCCGTGATTAGGGTAGTTTTAGGGCTGATAGTGAGATCCCGGGAGGAAGGCATTGATATCGGTCTTAGAGAGTTATTAAGTCTTTATATGCTGAAGGAGAGTCCTTTGACAAAAGGAGCTGGAGGGACATACTATTTACCAGCGAGACCTGGTCGCGGGGTATTTAGGTTTTCTGTTAACGATGAAAATTGGCGTAGAAGGTTCTTTTTTGTCAAACGCGATGCTTGTACAGTCCCTGGAGGTCGCTTTTTGCGTCCTACCTGGTCCAAGATGTCGGGTTCTCTAGAGATCCCTCAGCTTTCTCCCAAATTCGCCAGGGCTCTAGTTAGAAAGTTTTCACAAACTCCAGCCACCTGGTCTTCTTATCCGGCTGATCGGATTGAGAGAGCCAGGTTCCCTTACAAATACAACCTTAATCCACCAATGCTCTTTCCAGTCAACAACTTAGAAGGTTTTAGTGTTATTTTGTGGTTTGCGCTCATTTGTTCTGTTGATCTAACAAATAGCCTTCTGTTTACTCTGTTAACAGTTTCCGCAGAAGTAGTCCCTGTCGAGGTTTCAACAGGCGCCAGCACCTCTGAAATAGTAGGTAAGATGCCTCTTCAACCGTCATTCCGTTCGATGGAAGCCAAGAACAAACAAGCAAGACAGTCTGGGAGATCTCGCTCCCGTGGGAGCACCAGTGACAAGGTCCCGGGTGGCTCCTTTAGGGACACCGTCAGGGAGGTCCTGGATGATGGGTCATCTAAGGGCCCTCGTGTTGTTGTCCCTGTTACAACTGTTGTGGATCCTTCCCATGTCTCTGGGAAGAGGACTGTTGATGATCCCGCAGGTGACCTTGATGCCATTCTTCCTGAGGGACCTTTGGCTATTATTGATGATGGTGCTTTTCGTGAGCGTGATCCAAGCCCTGTGGTGTCCAGAGGAAAAGGAGAGGCTGATCCTCCTCCATCAAAGAGAGCCCGGTCCGACTCCAGTGACAGATCCTACAAGTCTGCCCCCTCCTCTTCAAGAGGTGGCCAGGGCTCGTGGAGTTTCACCCATTCTAAGCCTGGATCGGTTCTTGAGGATGCTTGGGGGCATGGCTACATCGATGCGCCATATGAAGCAGATGGGGTGTCCCTTCCCATCCATCAATAGTCTCTCCAACAGCAAAGGATATGTGGATGTTGCCTATCATCTGGGTCAGGTACGAGGAATTCTTTATCTTTTGACTTGGTTGATTTTGGCGCTAGCTCTCGATATATTTTTTCTTTATGTTATCATTTTTTTATTTCTGTTGCGCAGTTGGCCAATGCTTTTAACAGGTCGTTTCTGGAATACGAGGAGCAATTCAAGAGCTTTCCTGACGCTAAGGAGCTAGAGGACGTGAGGTCAGCCTTCCTGGAGACCAAANCAAGAGCTTTCCTGATGCTAAAGAGCTAGAGGATGTGAGGTCAGCCTTCCTCGAGACCAAAGCTCAGCTTGATCAGCTCAGGTCTCGGGTCTCGGGTCTTCAGGTCCAAGCAGAGGAACTAAAATCTCAAGTGGGATCCTTGAAGGGAAAGAATGCAGATCTCAGCTTAGAGCTTCATGTTAAAGGTAACAGGATCGCTGCTCTCGAGAGTGCCAAGAAGACAGCTGAGGCTCAGGTTCATGACCTGGTGGGAGTGAACAAAGAACTTATTGAAAATAAGAACAATGAGGTTCGTCTTGCCGTGAGGAGAGGTAAAAAAGAGATGGTAAATGCTTATGAAGCAATCTTGGCTACAATTAAGGAGAAATTTTAGAAGAAGAAGGATGAAGTAAGTGCCCAGATATATGCGCAGGAGATTCAGGCCAATATCGAGCTTTTGACTGGTCTTATCTCGAAACAGATCTCAAGTGCTCAGGCAGAGCACGAGCGGTTGGTTGCCCTACTCCCAAGAGCTACAGCTAATTGGGACAAATCTCAAGTTTCTGACTTCTCTCTGAGCAAGCTCCCTCTTCCTCAAGTTTCCGAGGGTTCTGAAGTTCAAGCAGTCTCAATGACAAAGGTAGCCAGACAGATCGGGTCAGGTGGATTTGGGATTAGTCCTAGAGTTCAAGAGCAGTTGTCGAAAGAGGTGGAGGACCAGGAGCTTGGAGCTCAAAATGAATGATCCAGTTATGTTTTCATCTTTTTCAGACTTAAGTGCCTTATAAGGCTTTGCTTTTCTAGATTTTTTTTTGGGAGCCTGGAGAGGCTTTTAAACTCTTGACTTGGAGTCTGGAGAGGCCTTTAAACTCATAGACTTCTGCTGTTTTTAGCGCATCTACTAAGTATTCCAATTTTCATTTGTTTGCGAGATTGTTTACTCATAATGCATTCTCTGGGCCGTTATAAGGCTCTTTATCGTAATCCTTGTTTCGAGGACCCTAGAACAGGAAAAGGGCCTTTAGGTTTCTTTAACAGTTTGGGACCTTCAAGCCCGCTTGCCACGCAAAGCTTGATTTCTCCTATCTTTTTCATGCGCTCTTTGACGCTTGAGGTTCTAGGGACCTGATTGATTTGACTCTTCTTGATGGGATTTTGGTCGTTAGGAACTCGAGTTGTTCCAATAGGCTTTCAAGACCTCTAACGAGTTGGAGGTTTCTAGGAATCTTATTTCATTTAGTAGGGTTTTAAGACCTTTGATAAATTGAGGTTTCTAGGAACCTTAATTCGTTAAGAGGATTTTTAAGACCTTTGATAAAATGAGGTTTCTAGGAACCTTAATTCGTTAAGAGGATTTTTAAGACCTTTGGTAAAATGAGTTTTCTAGGAACCTTGTTTTGTTTAATAGGATTTTAAGACCTTTGATAAATTGAGGTTTCTAGGAACCTTTAAGAGGATTTTTAAGACCTTTGGTAAAATGAGGTTTCTAGGAACCTTGTTTTGTTTAATAGGATTTTAAGACCTTTGATAAATTGAGGTTTCTAGGAACCTTGTTTCGTTTAATAGGATTTTAAGAACTTTGATAACTTGAGGTTTCTAGGAACCTTGTTTCGTTTAATAGGATTTTAAGACCTTTGATAAATTGAGGTTTCTAGAGACCTTATTTTGTTTAATCTAGTGTACGCAACGATGCTGAGTTAGGCGCCTGACGTCGAGGCGTCTGACTTATCGGGATAACGGTTTTTTGGCGGGAAGGGGTTGCACTCATTTAGGGAGCTGCCTACGTACCCTGTCAAGGGATCAAGCCTAACGTAGTTCGATTTTTCGAGTACCTAATGGTAATATTTCTTGAGATTTGCGGCATTCCAAGAACGTATCTCAGGTACCCCGGTTCGGACCTTGACGAGCTTATAGACACCAGATCGTACCACGTGGGTGATCCGGTACGGACCTTCCCAATTGGTCCCGAGTTTCCCGACATATCGCTCTCTGGTATTTTCGAATACTTTTCGTAATACAAGGTCACCAACTACAAAACTTCGCGTCTTGACCTTAGAGTTGTAATGACGTGCCATCGCTTGTTGGTAGTTCTGGATGCGGGCGAATGCTTGATCCCGTCGTTCTTCGATCAGGTCGAGGCTATCTAAGAGGAGTTGGTCATTGGCTTCTGGGTTCGAAGCACATAGGCTCCGCCAAAGACTACCAATTGAGACTTCGGTGGGAACAATGGCCTCCATCCCATAAGCTAGAGAGAAAGAAGTCTCTTCGGTTGCCCTTTGAGGGGTGGTTCGACTTGCCCATAGGACTTCTGACAGTTTATCGGCCCAAGACTTTTTAGAGGTCCCGAGGCGTTTTTTGAGGTTTGCTAAGACCGATTTATTGGCGGCCTCTGCGTGACCATTCCCTTGGGGGTATCTTGGGGTAGAAGTGGTGAGACGTATGTTCCAAGTGTCGCAGAATGCTCTGAAATCGTCAGATGTAAACTGGGTTCCATTATCAGTGACGATTTCGTATGGAATTCCGTGACGACAGACGATTTCTCGCCATACAAAGGCTTCGACCTCGACCCTTGTGACTTGCTGGAGAGCTTCCGCCTCGATCCACTTTGTAAAGTAGTCAGTCAAAACTAACACGAAGCGCAGCTTCTGCTGTCCGCTTGATGGTACAAAAGGACCGATAACATCCATGGACCATCTCATGAAGGGGTATGGTGCCGATATGGAGGATAATTTTTCGGTCGGCTGATGGATAATCGGTGCATGTCTTTGACATTTGTCACACTGGGCGGAGTAGGTTTCGCAATCTGCGACTATAGTAGGCCAAAAATAGCCTTGTCTCTTGATTCGAATGGCTAATGCCCGGGCCCCCGAGTGGTTCCCACACGAACCTTCGTGTACCTCGGCCATGAGTTTGAGAGCGTCAAGGCCATGGACGCATCTGAGGTATGGTCCAGAGACGCTTCGTTTGTAGAGATCAGGTTCGATTATGCAATACCTTTCGCTTAATGCCTTGGCATTAGCTTGAATGGGTTCGGGTGCCGAGTCGGTCCCTAGTTCTTCTTGAATCGGGATCGTTCCTTCGGAGGTCTCTCGCGGATCGGGTTCCTCGGAGGCTTTGTTTTCTTGAGTTTCTTCTGCATTACTATTTAGGTCAGGAAGTTGGGATGTGCCCCCGGGGGACGCTTCACTTTTGGAGATTGTAGGAGCGCAAATGCTAGGCCTATGGACCTGGCTTATGCCCCCGGAAGCTCGCCTTTTGACGTTGCGGGTTTTCGTTTTCGGGTACCAAAAGGTGGTGAAAACTTGAGTGAAAGAATCGTGTTGGGTAGCTGTAGTAGCTATTCTTAGGGGTTGAGCTTCTTCTTCGCTTTCTTTTGGACTAGACTTGATTGTGTCTTTTCTTGATATGTCAATGCTGGGTTTGTCGATACCTTCTACGGGTATTATTCTTTTGACGAGGGGGCCAGAGGTGGACGCTAGTGCAGCTAGGGCATCGGCGGAGGTGTTTTCTCCGTGGGGGATCCTCGTAAGTTCGAATTTTTCAAAATGTTTAGCGAGACTTTGTACCACCTCCAGGTATGCCCCCATTCGTTCGTCCCTCGTTTCGTATTCTCCATGAAATTGGCTAGCCTCTAATTGAGAGTCGCTATAAGCGCTCAGCTCTCGAATTCCAAGACCTATTGCGAGCTTTAGACCGGCAATTAGTGCTTCGTACTCTGCCTCGTTATTGGAGGCTTTAAAGCCTAATCTGTAGGATTGTTCAATGACTTCTCCTGTTGAAGAAGCCAGCCGTAGGCCAATTCCGGATCCTTGTTTTGAGGAGGCTCCATCAACGTGGAGTGTCCATTTCAGGGCTTCGGAGCCTGTGTTTACGTATTCGGTAGTTAGTTCGATGATAAAGTCGGCTAGAACTTGGGCCTTAGTTGCCGTTCTTGGCCGATATTCGATGTCGTATTCGCTGAGCTCTATGGCCCACTTAGCTAGGCGTTCTGACTGGTTGGGGCTGTGTAATATCGAGCGCAGAGGTTGAGACGTCATTACGACTATCGAGTGCGACTGGAAGTACGGGTGGAGTTTCCTGGCTGCCGTAACGACGGTAGGGCCAATTTCTCCATAGCTGAATACCGTGTTTCAGCGTCTATAAGACTTTTGCTAACATAATAAACAGACTTCTGTTCATTCTGTTCTTCTCTCACCAGGACTCCACTCACCGCTGCTGGGGAAACAGTAATATAAAGATATAAGGGTTCCCCCTCAACGGGTTTGGATAAGATCGGAGGCTGGGAGAGGTAGGCCTTAAGCTGCCTGAAGGCTTCTTCG
>OVAN01011668.1:0-14467 GCA_900406275.1 Anastatica hierochuntica | reverse complement strand
CATGATCATATTGTTTATCGACGACATTAACACCTCCAATACATTCCTTACTAGCATCCTTCACTGGTTTTGAAGCAGGACGAAGAAGAGCATCTTCGAGTTCCTTTACGTGATTNGAGTTCCTTTACGTGCTTTAATGTTGTTTCATCAAAGGCAAAGTCAGGAGATGAATCTAACACACCTTCGCAAATTTGATTTTCACAAACATTTGTCAATTGTCCGCCACAAGATACACCAATATCATTATTTGTACACTTCTCCTTATCCCTAATAATACTCGACGGTCCAACAGGAATAGGACAGGTAACCCNTGAATTATTTGATTGATGTAGGGAGATAAATTTCTTGTATTCGATGTCTGTGTTCAGCTCCATTGCCGAATTATCATACAAATAAGATAACTCAACCGACGCTACAGAGTCCTCCAAGCCATATAACTTAGCAGTGCCCTCCTTTAGTTCGTCCACGCATTGAAAAGGTGAGTAATCAATAGCCCTACCCATTCTAGACATGTCAATCTTGAAATCCAACTCCCCGTTTGCATACANGACCCGCCATAACCACCACGAAAGTAGAACCTTGACACGAAAACGAAAGAATATCATGAATTCATACCTAAAGAACATAAGAAAAACATGTGTACAGAGTTGTTGTGGAAACTTACTTGCAAACCTTCCATTCTTTTCTTCAATTTTTTCACCTTTCTCTTCGAAATTCATCTCTGTCACTGATTTTAGGGTTCCTGGAGCGTTTCACTTTACCAAATTTCCCCTTTTATCGTGTCCACGAAAATTACTAATTAATCATATTTATTTTCATTAATCGAGTGTTGGAAGACGTTATTTCTCGCCAAAACTTGGGTAAGAGAAACGATTTTTGGATTTTTTATGGGTCCTTCAATACCTTCAACATTACTCGGCCCGTTAAAATTGACCCATTAACTCAAAATTACCCAAAAACACAAACAATTTCGTTTAGTTTTCATTTCCCAAATCTCAAAATTACCCAAATATTTCTTTTAATGAAAATTACCCGCCATAAAATTCCCACGTAAAACATTTTCTTTAACCAAATTTACGAACTCGACTAATACCAGATTAATGAGCACTAATGTTTATTAGGTGAATTAAAATTTATAAAATTTGGGTGGTCACTTTAATTAATGTGTTCTAATTAAGAAATTTTATGGGTGTTTTTGTTCATGATTATTTCGTCAATATATTGGTACATATTCACTAATACACTCAAATAAAATTACCTATAAAACTTGTATTTGGTATATATATATAAAATAAAAGTGTATGTAATGTTTAATACCCACCATAAAACCTATAAATACAATGGAAATACATGACTTTTTGTCCATAAAAGTAGGGTAATATTCGATTTACCCATAAACTTAACAAGGGTATAATGGTCAAAAAAAAGTTTGAAGAGAGAAAAATTACCTATTTTTCTAATAAAAACTTGGAGTTACCTATTTTTATAATAAAAATTTAAAAAGTATCTAGTTTCTTAAAACATCCTTTATTAATATAACAATTCTAATAAAATATTAACAAAGAAAACATTTTTAATAAATAAATATTTATGTTGGTGTGAGGTTTGATTTGACGTTTATAGGGAAAAATAAAATAATGAACCGTCAATTGTTACTTTACTAACCCATACCCTTATATATAAAATAGGTATGTAAAAACCATCATTTAGACAGAGGGCCCCAGAAACTATTTGTTCAATAACCAATGCGGCAGGCCTATATCACTTAAGTTACTCAACCTTAATGATAAAACTTCACAAATACATATAAAATATACATTTAATATCTTATACAACACACAGTATTACAATATTATATAATAAAGATAATATAAATTACATATATAATAAAAAACGCATAGACACATACAAATTTTAGAAAGTTATATATCAAGGGTTCAAATGGTAACCGCGGTTTTAATAGTGCGGGGAAAGCGGATATAAATTGCGGTGCAGTTCAACACGGTATAAGCGGAATGCAGGATAAATGCGGTTATTGCAAAAAAGCGGTACGAAAAATACCAAATTACTCAAACATTATTTCTGTAATGCTCCCATATTTGCTTTAGTTTGTATTAAGTTTCTTTAATGTATTTTTCTATTGTGTGAACTTTATTTTAATGTTATATAATATTTATCCTATTTTATTTTATTTTGATGTACTTAAGTTATTCTAAATTAAGATTAGTACATGCATTTGTAAAAAAAAGTAATTATAAGGACAAAAAGTAGGCTTGAGGTTTTGAGTAGTGAAACTTTTGCTATGATTTAAAGTCTTTAAAGTTTTATTTTATCCAATCATACTTTTAAAGTTTTTACAATTTTACAGCCCTAATAAATCTTCTTAAATTTCTCAAAGTCTAACTTAAAGTATTTTGTTTGCACGAGACTTTTTTCTACAATCTATAAATTGGGATTTTTATGTTTTTTAAAAGTCACAGCTTTTAAAGTTACAACAAAAAAAATATAACTATATTTTAATAATAAAAGTCTAAACTAAAAGTCTCAAACAATCAACCCCAAAGTTTCACTATTTACAACCTCAAAATTTGAAGATTTGAAGTTTGGTTGGAATGACAAAATCCTCAAAATTTGAGGATTTAAAGTTGGATGGTAGAGATGCTCTAAAAAGTTTTGAAGATTAATTTGAGATTTCTTTTTGGAGAACTAGACCCTCAACCCCAAATGTTGAGGATTTGCCATCCTCAAAATGAGGATCTCTTTTGGAGATGTGAAACTTAGTCCTCAAAACACTATTTCCTTTCTTTTTGGTCCTTATATTTATCTGAGTCTCTTACAATTCTAGTAGTATTTATTTTCACTTTTTGCCTTATATAATTTTCTATCATGATATTATTTTTAATATATTTTTATAAATTAAATTAATATACAAAGCTAAATATAATGTAAAAAAATAATAAAAATTATATAACATAAATATATTATTTTATAAAAACAGAATATTACATTAAGATAATTTAACACAACTGAAACTACACCAAAATTGATAGTACATACATAAAAATTACATAAAAATAAATATCACAAAAAATAAAACTTATACTACAATACTAATAATCAGGTAGATTTAAAGTTAAACCTCCTAAATTACAAAATTATTGTCCAAAAAATTATGCTATTTATATGCATTTTCTATTATTCTTCGCAAACATTCATTTCGGCTTTCTTATTATTTAGATTTTATTTGGTTAGATTGTATGTAATATTTTTACGGTAGAAATTTTATTTACTTATGAATTTAAAAAAATTTTATTGTAAAGTTAATTTATAATTTTAAATATATTTATAAAATATATTAAATAACATTAATCTTAAAGCCTCACATATGGATGACACGCAAGTTTCACTAAAGTGTACTTTCAATTAAAAATCAAAGGATTGGTCTAGAACTCTTTTATATATTATAAATATATTACTTTATTAAAATAAAATAAAAATTTATTAAGTGACTCTCTCCCCGATTTTTATTTAGAGAAAAAGATTCAAAAAATATTAAAAAGTTGTGTTATTACTAAAATAACATTTGTGTACCAATTTAAACCAACCGAGTGCAAAGTTACTTATACACCTCTCAAATTTTTGTTATTACAAAATTGTCACCAGAAAAAACCAATAATATTATTGATAAAAAATATTATTATTTTTAAAAATTAACAATAACATAAAAATATATAAATAAATGTGAATAAATAAAATAAAAAATTATGAAAATGCCTACAAAAAATAATAAAAAGAAATAAAAAAATTAAATTATTAAACTTTTATAGATTATAAAAATATGAAAAATAAAAATAAATATTAAAACGAAAATAATATTAAAAAATATCAAATTTTTTAATAAAAAAAAATAAAATATTAAAAAGTTAAAAAAAATTAAAAAATTTAGAGAATGAAGCAAACCATTGGGGAAAATATTGCTTCATTTTTTCTTCATTTTGAAGAAAGTTTACATTTGAAGAAAATTTGAAGCCAACCTTTAGAGAGTTTTTAATTTCAGGTTGTTCAACATATAATTTTGTAATTTTTCGTTATGACTATTTTCAGAAAAAGCAAACAAACAAATATTATAAAAATTTAAGACCAAATAAAATCAACCAATACTAATATTTGTTTACTTTAAGCACTCATACTTAAGTTTGAAGGTTATTATTTTTTTCTCTATGTGGACATCTATCTTTTCGAGCATTTGTGTAATATTGTTGTCAAAACTTATTGTAAACTATATGTTTTAAACTATAAGAAGAAATATTTTCAATGTACGTCTTAGATGATAGAAGTCTGCCACTTAAAGAAAATGACAATACAATCAGCTTCAAAATTTTACATTGCATTGCAGACTGCATAGTCGTATGCTTAAGCACATAAGACAACGTTGCAATTTGCTTTCAGATGTCAATACCAAAGCAGACAATATAAACATCCCCAAAGTCTGGATTGTTTATTTCACAAAACGAAATACATTAAATTTTAAATTTTTTAAAAATTATATAAAACAAAGAGAACTATTTGCCTTGAAATTTCGAGCAACTAAAAGTAAAAGAAATCATTGGGTGCTTCGTACAAAGCTTTTAGTTTTTTCTTGTTTAGGAACCAAAAGTTTCTGATCCGAACCTGTAGGAGCATCAGCAGACAGAGCCAGAGATGTAGCTACAGAGCAAAGAAGCACGGGTGGTGTTGAATTTTGTTTTAGGAATATGACCTTCGAGAATATGAATTTCAAGCTTGTAATCTATCACAAGTTCCACGATGGCTCTCAGCCTTCCAACATTTTTTATTTTCATCCTGAAAAATAATCAGAAACACGAATTTGTTATCGTTGAATCAATAATAAGTAAAAGATCAATTTGAGGGTGAACGCTTATGTTATTTACTCTTTGTCTGTCAGAGCATCTTACGTTGGTAATCTCTTTCACCAAGAGAATCTGTGTAATAACCCCAAATAAAGAACAGAACACGGACTAAACCCAGGAATGGCCGAATAAAGAAATTTGAGCCAAATCAATTTTGAGTTCACAGTTCAACCGATTTAGCTACTTGACCTGCTTGACGTGCTTCAGTTGCTTGACGTGCGCCAGCTGCTCGGGATTTCAGCTACTTGTCGGATTTGGGAAAATTTTCTACCGGGAGAATCTATAGAAAATTTAGTGGATTAGAAACGCTCGCGGTTCGACTTAATTCATTCTAGAATTCCCGGGAAATTAATTCTACGTTTTAGGGTAAGAATGACCTTAGAAATAAATTAGAACTAGATTGGCCAGAGGAAATTACCAAACTACCAATCTAAACGTCCAGGTGAGTCTCGGTTATAGGATTGATAATTGGGTGTGATTAGCGCCTGCAAAATGAAGGTATTGTGTGTTGCATGTTGAACCATAGAATCATTAAAATGAAATAAGTAAATGGAAAGACGTAAGTAAGTGGCTAAAGACGATGCTTGTGTGATATTTCGATTATGTGATTGTGTGATGCATGATGATTGATGACATGATTTTTTGTGATGCATGTTGCTGTGAGAGATATTGGATTAAATCGTTTGGGCNAGGGGGGGGGGGGGGGGGTATAACATATATATGTGGATTGTATGATTGAGTTATATCATTCGGACTCTGGCTCGAAAGGTATAACATGTTCGCGCAGGGGTAACATTTATGTGCAGGTATCGTAATGGGTTCGCTTTTTCAGGAATAAGTGAGGAAAGGAAATGGTTCACCGGGTAGGTGACCATGGAGGGGTTCACCGAGTAGGTGACCCAAAAGTTCCAGCATTCATGTAGAATGTCAGAAGAGTAACCAATATCCTCTTTTTGGTGATCTAGATGGGATTTTATCCCTGGCCAGACACTGGGCGCTGGTCTGGATGATCACCCGGATGCGTGCTACACGACGGTGTAGGAGTGATTATTTGATTGTTGGACCGTTAAGACTTTTTTTCTTTGGTTTGAGGTTGGTAATCACGAAGGGGGACCACTAGTGGTAAGGGGCAAGCCTCGCCGATCTTGAAAATCTCACACCCGGGATGGGTGGATAATTACAAGTTGGAAGTTCAGAAGTTTAGAAGTTCAGAGGCGCCGATTGTTTGAAAGTTTATTTACCGCTTGTATGCATTATTAATTGCTTATTGATGGATTCAATGACTAATGCATATTGGGGGAAATATTTATTCATTAGAGAACCTGTCTCACTGAGCAAATTAATTGCTCATTAGACTCTCTGTTTTGCAGGAACCATTAGCGGGATACTTTTATGGGTAAAAGGAACGCTAGGTGTTGGTGTAGTTTATAAACCTCTTTGCAAATGGAGTACATCTCTATTATGTATCAATGTTTTAAGCTTCCGCACGGATCTATGTAAAGCTTTGGTAACGTTTGTAATTAAGTATAATAAAGTATAAAATTGTTAATGAAATTCTCGGGTTCCATATGATACTAGTCTTAGTTCAGGACGAACCAGCTAGTGGGTTCAAGCTCAGGTTGTAAAGCCTTGACTTGGGTCAGTTAGGATACACGCTCTCGGATGTTTGACCTAAGGGTCTTGGATGCGTTCTAAGAACCTCGAGTTGGATGTCTGAGTGTGTAGTTGTAGCATCTTCGGTCGGGACGTTTGGTTAGGGTTAATTGGTTTATCTTGCATGTTCTTGTTTGATTGTTGCATGGTAGATTAGTTGACTTTGACCTAATCCTGATCGGAGGTGTTACAGTTTGGGCAGAGAAATTTTCCATCTTGAACAATGCAAGCGCACAGAAAGTACGATGTAGTGGTTCGGGATCGAATACACAGAGACCAAAGGTAGCACGAAGAATTTCATATCAAAAGCGGGCTAAAGCGAAAAGGATATTTCGTAAAAGATGTAAAATTATATTCAATATTAAGAAACAAAGAAAGCAAACAAATGACTACTGGTTGTAAATCAATCAAAGAAGAGATGGACATTGAGTATTCTCAGGGAAACATTTCATTGTTGATTTGAATTGATGATCAAGGAACACGTTATAAGCCGTCTTGAACTCAAACACTAATATATAATTGATCTATTTCCGTAGTATCAATTAACTATGTATTAGAAAACTTGAGACTAACTTGCGTTGACTCTCGGATTCTAATCATGCATTCTTAACAGGTTTGATAGGTTCAAAATTCATTTAAACATCAACTTCCATTGACTTAAGATAAATTGCTCATTTAGGATTCATTCAGGCATTTAATCGAACACTTTTCAGGCGTTAAACAACCTAAGATCAGAAACTAAGTGATCAAGTTAATTCCAACATTAAGAACAATCCTAGATGAAGATCTAATTGATTAAATCTCTAATCATGCAATTCTATGTCAACAATTCATGTAATCCCTATGTGAAAACCCTAAATCCAGCAAGCAAACTACTCACTCATGATCAAAGGACAAACACAAATCAAATCAGAGAGAAACATGATTGTAATGATCAAAAATAAAGAGTAAAGGTTCAGAATTCTTCTCAGATTCGAAGTACGAAAGATGATTCTTCTCCCAATGTTACAAATCTCTCTCTTGCTCTCATAACTCAAAAAAAACAACATAATGAATCATGAAAAATGAGTTTAGGTTTTAGTTGGAAATCCGGTTCACGATAAATTCGGTTTGGTTCTTCAAAATCGGTGTGCAAAATTCGGGACAGGGATTGATCGACCCATGTATTTCTATCAAGACATTTCTTCTCTTCACAAACACTTCCTTCGATACTTGAAATTCGTCCAAAATATGTTCTTTCTGCACATTCAAGCTCGATTCCTGTAAAAACACTAAAGAACACAAATCCGCTCCAAAGAGAGCCAAATACATACTAAAAACCATAATTCTCGACTAAAAACCGTAATAAAAACCTATAAAATACTAAAACATCAAATCCCCCAGACTTGAATCTTTGCTTGTCCTCAAGTAAAGGAAACGAAGGTTAAGCCTATGGAAAAAGAAGTTTGAAAATCGAATGGACCTTATGCTATCAGTAGACATTACTCTACACTACTTTCGCTAACCATATAGACTTAGAACAGTTAGAACATTCTCCCCAAGAATCTCTGTATGACCTTCCAAGCCCATCCATACTCCAAAATATGAACCTACAAACTCAGCATTTATGTTAAGAACTCTCTACATTAATTCAAGATAAGCATGAAACTTTTTCACCAAAGAACTCGTAATCAGGAATTCGAGCAAGGTATTTAAAGCTTTTAGTGGTGAGGCTTAGAGTGTTTCAGGTATCAAATATGCGCCAGGATGCAAGATATTATGCAAAACCGCAAGAGAGAAAGAGTATATTGATATCAATGTCCCCTAACTATCCAAGTACAAACCACCAATCAAAAAGTAGATTGAAGACGTGCAATCTTCAGGGTGCATTCAAACAACAAAATAATATGCAAATGCTAATTTCTATACCAGATATAAAGAAAAGATTTTATTTTTCGTTTTTTTGTTCAGACAAAAATCTGGTAGAAATTAGCAATACATTGACATTTTTAATTTTTTAAAACACCCATACAACATGAAGAAATGCAACATATCCATCTAAACCTCTAAAACACCCAACACCGAGAAATTAGATACTCAGGATCGTGTCTAAACCACCTAATTTGTTCAATCCTACCTAAGTAATTAGAAGGATCATGTCTACCATATTCTCTATATTGTTTTTACACATGTGTGCATATAAGATCAAAAAGAAATGCATGGAGATTCAAGGAGATAAGGTAAATGTGTGGTGCCAGACTAAAGATGAGTTTAGTCACTCACGATTACTGAAAAGGATGGTAGAAAAACGGGGATGTAATCCTGAATGATGGGTTTGATTTCCTGATTTCAAGTTCATGGATCAAAGCAATTAAGTTCATTAGTAGGCCATATAAATAGAGTTAATAACACTTCAGATAAAAATCTGAGTTCTAGAGATTTCTGGTGGGGAGTTTGGTCATGAGTTATTCCGATTTGCCTACGCTAAAAGCTCAAATGAAATGGTTAATAAGAATATAAATAAAGTGCAATGCGCAAAGATAATAGTCCAAAATCGTCATAAAGCATAAACAATCCATAAAACTGACTCAATAAAAACATCAAAATGACTCGAACATCATACCAAAAGAAAAAGAAAAGCATAAGTAACCTCCCCCAGACTTATCTCACACAGTCTCGGTGTGAAACAAACCCAAGGAAAGGGTGAGTAGCAAATAACAAGAAAAATCCAAATAAAAAGAAAAATAAAACAGAAATGAAAAGAAAAAAAAAGAAAGAGAAACTACTGAGCTGCTCGGGAAGTGCTAGGCCTAAAGTCGCGAGATATTTTGTGTTTTTTGAACAAGGATCGATCAATCCTGGACAGGGATCAATCGATCCCTGTCCTTCTGTTTGGGGGCCTATTTCCTGTAGTACTAAAGCTAAAAACACGAAAAACGTCAAAAGCACCAAAAACCAAAACACAAAAACGAAAAACACTACAATACTAGCTAAAATTTGAAAATAAAACTACCCAGTGGGTTGCCTCCCACTCAACGCTTGTTTAAAGTCTCGAGCCTGACTGTAGTGCAAATGGATCAGTCTGGAAAGGTCTTGGAACTCGCTCCAAAGCAAGCTCCACCATCAAAAATCTTCACCCGAAGCATGTTGTTGATAAATTTCTGCACAGCAACCTTGCCCTTCTCTTTGAACTCTGGTGAGAGGATGGTCTTGACCTTGGAGAAAGGTTTGAATTTCCCTCTACGCTTCACCTTATACTCAATCACACTTCCATCGCATCCTTGAGGGATTAAGGTCAACTTAGAATCCTCCTTACCCGCGTGCTCTTTCTACTTCACCTTCTTTTTGGTTTTGAGTTTTCTCACAGTAGAATGAACGTCTCCATCCAGGACTCCTTTGACATCATTCTTTTCAGCAATCTCCGATGTGTATTTCCTTAGTAAACCATGCTCTTCGTCAATATGTGATAAGGAAATATGAAACAAATCCTCGGTGTAAGGTTCCTCCACACACTCCTCAATTGCATCAGTCAACGTGTCCAACCAAATTGTATGCCCATCAATGGTAGGCTTTTTCGTCGACTTCTCGAAGTTGAAATGCACATCCAATTTCGCCAGCTGTAGATCAATTTGACCATTTTGAACATCAATCATCGCTCTAGCAGTAGACAAGAATGGTTTACCCAAGATGATAGGATCCTTGGGTTCTTCGTCGAGCTCCAAGACTACAAAATCAGTGTACACATAGTCTTTGCCAACACCAGCAGGAATGTTATCGAGTATACCTACCAGCTTTTGAACTGATCTATCAGCAAGTATCAAGGACATCTTTGTGGGCTTATAGTTCACCAAATTTAGCCTCTACGAGATAGACAACGACATCAAATAGAGCCCAAGTCACACAAACATCTCTTGAAAGTAAGTGATCCAATCTTGCAAGGTAAAACAAAAGGACGTGGATCTTCGCGTTTCTCCGATGCGATGTTCTGAAGAACTGCACTGCACTCCCAGTAAGAACTGATACACCTTGTTATAAAGTCATGCGATTTGAAAGAATCTTCTTCATGTACCTCTTAAGAGAAGGTACCATCTTGACTGCTTCTACGAAAGGCAATCGCACATGTAATTCACCGGCTAGATTCTTCAACTTCTCATACTCGCATTCCTTGATCTTTAGACGGGGTATAAAAGGATACGGAGGCTTGGAAACATAAGGCGGGGGTGGTACATACTCTTCCTCAACCTCTAGTGGTTCCGATTTATAGCAAAAATCTGATGAACCCACATCAAGACAAGGATCGATCGATCCAGGGACATGGATCGATCGATCCCTGTCCTTCTGTCTTGAGGTTTTTGAAGTGGAATTTGACAAGGATCAATTGATACTAGGGCAGCGATCGATTGATCCGTGTCCTTCTGTCTTGAACGAACCTTTTACCTCTTTTCCACTTTGCATTGTAATAGCACTGCAGTATTCCTTCGGATTCTTCTCCGGTTTGGTTGTAATGACACTTGGTGGAGCTCTATTGCTCGCAGAAGTCAGAGCAACCTGTGTTTCCAGAATCTTCATTCGAACACTCACAACCTCAAACTTCCCATTAAGATCATTGTACATACTATCAACTTTCTGATTGATGTCCGTAGCAGACTTGGTCTGATTTTCCAACACTTGGTGTAACATCTGTTTTAGATCAATGTCTTCAGAAGATGAAGATGATGCTCCTTGGTTATGATTCTGATAACCCAACTGATAGTTGTTCTTGAATCCCCCTGAACCAAATTGCTTCTGTTGATAGCCACTGTTTCCAAAACCATTGCTCTGATTCTTGTTCTGAAACTCGGAGTTGAATACACTCTGATTTTGTTGGTATGACTTGTTCTGGAATTGGTTATGTTGGTTGAAACCTCTATTACCAAAATTCCCTTGGCCTCCAATGTAATTCACATCTGCTTGTCAACCATTCAGCTCCTCAGACATGAATTCGTGATACATTTGTCCCATTTTCTGCTCTTGAAGCACATGTTCATCATTCTGTTCCCCAACAAAGTGTACTTCTTGCTGCTCTCTTTTCATTAGCTCATCGAGCTTTGACTGCAGATCATCAATTCTCTTCGCATCTGATGATACAAACCCTCTACCGCGATCAAAATCGGATCTCCGATTAGCTTGGCTATTCGCAATGCTATTCACCAGCATGTAAGCTTTTTATACAGTCTTGGTCATGAAATAATCATTGCTTGCGGTGTCCATACTATTTTGATATTTCTCCTCAACCCCATTGTAGAAAATGTTGAGGAGATTTCAATCTGAGAACCCATGATGAGGACAATCATTGAGGTACTCCTTGAATCTTTCTCAAGCTGAATGAAAACTCTCATAACCCAATTGGTGAAATCCAGCAATCTTGTTTCGGAGAGACATGGACCTCGATTTCGTGAAGAAATGCCCAAGAAAAGCAGTTTTGATCTCGTACCATGTCTTCAAAGAGTCAGACTCTAGACCATTATACCATCTCATAGCCTTTTCATTTAATGAGAAAATCAATAACCTACACTTCAGAGCTTCAACAGGTACTCTGTTGTGTTGGATAGTATTGCAGATGGCTTCAAATTTATCCAAATGGTGCATTGGGTTCCGGAACGGCAACCCACGAAACTGATTCGGTTGCACCAAGTTAATGAGACCAGTCTTGATCTCAAAGTCTCTCCTTTCGATGAGAGGCAGACGAATCCCAGCACGATTCGCAGAGAATGCCTCAGGAGTATCATACTGCTCCAGAGTCACCCTCCGTTGAGGTTGATTTGCGCGTTGTTGCCCCACAGCTGCAACATTCAGCTGGCCAATTTGCTGAGCACCAGCATTAGCACCACCTCCAGCAGGTGGATCACCTCCTGAAAAGACTACAGGAAAGAGAGGATTTTGATGAACATGAAGGTTCTCCATGTTATCACCCATGATTTCAGCGAACTCAAATTCCTCATTAACCCCCAGCAGCTTTTCCTTGTTCTTCTTTCTCTCTAGATGCCTAGATTCCGGCTCAAAATCAAGAAGATTCGTGATCTTTGGCTCCTAGTATGAGGCATGTTCAAACACCTGAAACGGCGCCAGAATGATATTAAACAAAATAAAGAAAACGCCTTAGACACACAATGATCCTAAGTTCTTAGACGACCTATTGGTCCCCGGCAACGGCGCCAGAAAACTTGATAGCTCAGATTTTCGCCGGAGATAACACTGCAAGCACACATAAAGTACGATGTAGTGGTTCGTGATCGAATCCACAGAGAACAAAGGTAGCACGAAGAATTTCAGATCAAACGTGGGCTAAAGCGAAAATGATGTTTTGTAAAAGATGCAATAATTTGAAATTAAGAAACAAGGAAAGCAAACAAATGACTATGGGTTGTAAATCAATCAAAGAAGAGATGGGCATTGGGTATTCTCAGGGAAACATTTCATTGTTGATTCGAATTGATGATCAGGGAATAAGTTTTAAACCATCTTGAACTCAAACACTAATATAGAATTGATCTACTTCCGTAGTATCAATTCTCTATGTATTAGAAACCTTTAGACTAACTTCTGTTGACTCTCAGATTCTAATCATGCATTATAAACAGGTTTAATAGGTTCACAATTCAATTCTACATCAACTTCCATTGGCTTGAGATAAATTGATTAAATCCCTAATCATGCAATTAATTTCAGCATTAAGAACAATCCTAGATGAAGATCTAATTGATTAAATCCCTAATCATGCAATTCAATGTCAACATTTCATGTAATCCCTATGTGAGAACCCTAAACCCAACAAGCAAACTACTCACTCATGATCAGAGAACAAATACAAATAAAATCAGAGAGAGACATGATTGTATTGATAAAAAAATAAAGAGTAAAGGTTCAAAATTCTTCTCAGATTCGAAGTACGGAAGATGATTCTTCTCCCAAGGATACAAATCTCTCTCTTGCTCTCAAAACAAAGAAAAAAACAAAATGAATCTCGAAAAACGATTTTAAGTTTTAGGTATGAAATCCGGTTCACGATAAGTTCAGTTTTGTTTTTCAAAATCGGTCTGCAAAATTCGGGACAGGGATCGATCGATCCTGGACAAGGATCGATTAACCCACTTCTTTCGATGCTTGAAATCCTTCAAAATACGTTCTTTCCGCACATTCAAGCTCGATTCCTGTAAAAACACTAAAGAACACAAATCCGCTCCAAAGAGAGTCAAATACATACTAAAACCATAATTCTCGACTAAAAACCGTAATTAAAACCTATAAAATACTAACACATCAAGCAAGCATATAAGCCATGTGATAGAGAGATTCTTAGCAAGTTTTAAATTTATAATGTCCTTGAACACTAACAATCTCACTAGCCACAAGTATATGGCAATGCTATTGTAGTATTTAAGGTATCAATCCACGGAGAGCTAAAGATCTAAGCACTAGGATTGAGAAAAAATTCTCTAAGCTACGCAATAGGAAGAGAGTGATGGAATCTACTAGCTAAGAGATGAGAAATGCAAAGAACAAAACACAAAGACGAAAATAAGATAAAAGAAGCATTGGACCATGGGTATAACTATCATGAGGATGAAATAATAATTAAACAATGATGCAAAGATTGGATGAAGCACTATCCTAGAACATGGAACTCACAAGTATGACTAATCGATTCCCATGGAACTAATCACTTCATTAATCACATAATTGAAAATTTTCCCAATTACAATGAAATGATCAATGAGCATTAATAACATGTCCATTTGGTTCACTAAAAATCCTAATCATCAATTCCCATTGGCTAGGCATGTAAAGCTCACATAAGATTGGTTCAAGCATTTCATCGAACACCTTCCGGGGAACAAAATGCACTAAGTCTAAAATGACTTTCCCAAGCCTAATCTAGCATTAAG
>OVAN01011667.1:0-14469 GCA_900406275.1 Anastatica hierochuntica | reverse complement strand
TATATATATATATATATATATATATTTATATGCGACTCGTTTTCTTTTTAGGGTTATAAAAGGGGATTGAGGTTATCTTCTTCTTCCTCTTTGCGATATACAAGCAAGCTGAACCAGAGAAGAGTCTCGTGGGTTGTCATTAGCATCATCTTCTACATCGTCCTTCTCAAAAAAAATCTCAATTGTTCTTGTCCAATAAGCTGAACACACCAATTTCTCAAAACTTTCACTTCCTCCATAGAACAACTTTAGCTCCGACAAATCTTCAAAAGAAAGTTTATACCACATTTTCTATTCATACAGAGATACGCCTAGAGAATCCAGCAATTTCATAAACAGATATTGCGGATCACATTGAACAATACGAACATCGCCTTCTACATAACAAACATTTGAACCCTTTGAATGTTCAGATGAATTGAGCCTCATATGAGCTGGAGAAAAAAAATTAACTCTTAATTTTCTAACAAAAACCGTTCTCGATAAATAACAAAAAATGCACAAAATTACCTCATCTTCTCTTGCGGAAATTGTTTCTCAATAACTCATGAACTCCACTAATTTTGTCCTTCTTTTTCCAATTTTGGTTTCAATTGTAAGTTTCTCTGGTGCAGCATGTGTATCGCGAAGAGGAAGATAAGCTATGTCTTTCGCGAAGAGAAAGAAAAAGATAATTAGGGTTCTAAAAGCGAAACGACGTCGTTTTCTTTAATTGGGAAAGTGAATGCAAAAAGATGGCGTTTTTTATCTTCCAAATCCCGTTTCGTGTGAGTTAAAAACGTACCGTATCGATGTATAATCTAGCGTGGTCTCCGTTAACTGCAAAACTAACGGTGTCAGGGAGAATGTATGAAAACATTAAAGTGTTGTAGATCATGTATTATGCAGACGAAATTGATAGATCATGTATAAATTAGTACAACTCTTTAGTTCATGTATATACTAAACTTTCTACGATGTGTCGTGTATGAATTGACCGGAATCCCTCTGTTTATGAGAAGGGATTAATTGTTGTATTGCGTGTTATGGAAACTTGGAACGCTTATCTTGCTTACCGACTTTTTGTTATAAACACAGATAAAAAAAAGAATAAAGTATATCATGGATCAAAAGATTATTTCACCATTTCAACATTTATGGATGTCTAAACTTATGGGATACACTTTTGAGATACAATATAGCAATGTAAAGAGAACTATGTAGCTGATGCTAGAGTTAATGGTTTTCAGCTGCTACACATCACACTATCTCATGCTCATTAGGAGTTGTATGCTCGGTGCAACATTTATGGGAAACTGATCCACATCTCAAGAAGCTCATCTCTGAAGTCCAGATCAAACCCTCCTCTCATCCAACTTTTTTTATGTTAGTGGTGAGTTAAGACGTAAGGGAAAGTTGGTTATTGGTATGATAATTAAGCTTCACATGGTCGCATGATTCTGCAATTGTAGGTCACCGAGGTAGAGATGCCACACTTCATCGCGTTAAATCATTGTTTTATTGGCCTAGAATGAGCTTGGAAGTGTAGAATTATGTGAGAAACTATTTCGTGCGCCAAAGGAACAAGTAAGACCTTGCATGGCCTCTTGCAGACTTTAAATATAACCAATGGTGTATGGGAATTGATTAGTATGGATTTTATAGAAGGGTTGTCTCCTTCTCATGGTAAACATTGCATTATAGTGGTGATTAGCATGCTCAACAAAAATGCTTACTTTGTGCCCCCTCTGCCACCCGTACACAACCATTGAAGTTGCTTAAGCCTACATGAACAACATATTCAAATTACATGGCTGCCTCGAGACATCGTAAGTGACAGAGACCGTATATTTCTCAGTGAAGTTTGGAAGGAGATTTTCAGAGTTCATGGGGATAAATAGAGGAGGCTGGACGAAAACTAGGGTTGACCATTTTGAGAGATTTGAGAGAAACACAGAGAGATCGTGATCCTGAGGTATAGCTGTGTGAGACTCAAAACAAAGTTGTGTGAAACAGTTTGGATAGTTTAGGTGAGAGATCGATACTCTCTTACAACATTAGGTTGGGTAGTCTTTAGGAATTGGTTTGTGACAATTATCAAGCTGTGATAAGTTGCGTAAAACAGATTCAACAAGAGTGTTTCAAAGATTCCTGAATAAAGTTATTTTTGAGCTTGATCGTGTGTTCAAACTGTGTTACGGTTTGACTTTCGGTTTTTCATTTGGTATCAGAGCGGGTCAATCTAATTTACAGGTTGAGATCCTTCACACATCATGGACATCACGGTTAAAGAATTGATCGTTGTGCAGAAGCCAGTTGTACTTGATGAAAACAATTATGGTCATTGGAAAGCTTGTATGAAGCAGTTGATTCGTAGTGTCGGTGAAGATGCTTGGACTGCGATCGAAGAAGGTTGAGAAGAACCTTATGATATTGATGCTGATAGAGACAAAATATCCAAGCCCAAGAGCAAGTGGATAGAAGCAGAAAAAAAGGCTTCGAATTTCAACTCAAAGGCCTTGTCTAGGATCTTCCGTGATGTGAACCTCGAACAGTTTAAACTCATCCAAGGAAGTGAATCCGCTAAGGAAGCATGGGAAACCTTACTGAATTCCTTAGAAGGAGACTTGAGCGTCAAGCGGACACGACTTGACCATTTAGCATCACAGTTTGAAAATCTGCGTATGAGTCATGATGAGACGGCTGCTGCTTTTAGTGCCAAGCTGAAGCAAATGGCTCAGGAGGCATTAATACTTGGGAAGAAATACAAAGAAAAGAAATTGGTCAAAAAAAACTCTTGCGATGTCTACCACCGAGATTCTCTGCTCACAAGGTTGTCTTAAAGATGACCGCAAGCGCTGATGAACTGAAGTTTGACAAGCTAGTTGGGATTCTCAAAGCTAAGGAGATGGAAACCACACCTGCACCAATCTCTTCACAAAAAGGAATTGCTTTCACTGCTCCTGAAGTTGATGATGGAAGACTTCAGAAAATTGAAGACAATGTAGGATTGTTGGCAAAGAACTTTAGTAAGATGTTGAAGAGGATTGAGAAAGGGAACTCTCATAACTCTGGTAGACCTTTCCATGGGAATGATGATTGAGGCTCAAGAAGTGATCAAGACCAAGTGGGACAGAGAGGTCCAAAATTTGATCGAGATTTTAGCAAGAGGAGACAAGATATACAGTGCTTTGAGTGCGAGGGTTATGGTCATTTGAGAGTGGATTGTCCTGTGGCTAAATGAAAGGAGATGAAGTGCATTGAATGTAAAGGATTGGGTCATTTGAGGAATGAATGCCCGAACAAT
This sequence comes from Anastatica hierochuntica, assembly GCA_900406275.1. Lineage (NCBI taxonomy): Eukaryota > Viridiplantae > Streptophyta > Magnoliopsida > Brassicales > Brassicaceae > Anastatica > Anastatica hierochuntica. Next base: position 11,183 of record OVAN01011667.1, on the reverse strand, counting down.
CTGAAACAGAAGGACAAATCCTATCTTTGCTTCAACGAGTCGGATATTGATGAAGAAGAGGATGAGATGCTCAATCTGGTGGCGTTTACGGTCCAAACCCCAGAGAAAAAGGCTAAAGAGGATTCTGATTCAGACTCGGAAGAAGAAGAAGTGGATACAAAGGTTGAATATCGTAAGCTATATGAAAGTTGGGTAAATCTTAGTAATGAAAATCTGAAATTAATAAAGGAGAAAGCATTACTGAAAGAACAAGTCAATATTCTTGAACTTGAGCAGGAGACTAAACCAGAGTCTACAAAAGCGGATCAGGGGAACAGTGTGACACACATGTCAGTTGTTGCACCCACAGAGGAGTCTTTTGGTTTGTTGGCTGAAGAAAGAAGGAAAAGTGAGGAGACAAAAAAGAAACTGGATCATCTGCAGAGAATGCTCACAGAAGAACGAGACAAAGTTCGATCTCTTGAACACGAACTCATCGAAAATCGTAAACGCATACGTATGCTTAACAGTGGGTCAAAGAATCTAAAAGAGAATCTCTCAGGGGGGACAGCCACCAAAAGTTAACTGGAGACTTGGTTTTGAAAGAGGAAGGTATGAGCATGAGCTAACTGGTGTGACTAAATTTGTGAAAGGAAGTTCTTCACAAACCAAAGTTGTGGAAGAGAGTAAGCATGAAGAAAAGGTGAAGGAGATACAATCCAGAGATGTAGTCGTGAAAGGTCAGTAGAAAGTCGTTACTCCTTCAAAGTTTCATTCCCGTGGTTTTTGGTGTTGTGGGAAACTGGGTCACACAAAAAGGAACTGTTACAGTTTCAGAAACAGAATCTACCGAACATGGAAGCAAGGACTATGCTTCATGAATCCGAGGAAATTTGGCAGAGTGTGGATAGCAAAGAAACATTGGTATTCAAACTCAATTCAGATTACTTCAGATGAGAAAGATACTCATGAAAGATGCGAAGAAAAGAGATTAGTGTGACTTGTTATTTTGCTTGTGTGACACAGGAAAGCAATGTAACAGTGCATAATAAGGATGAGTCAAAGGAACTTGTTTCTCCGATTCAAGAGACAAGTTACTCCATTGAGAGTGAGTCCGATGTATCAGTTACACTTGAAAGCAAAGTTGCTTACACCTCTATAGAGCAATGTGACAGTCAGAAATGGTACTTCGACAGCGGATCTTCAAGACATATGACAGGAAACGGGAAATCATTAGTGATGTTCACAGAGATCAGAGGAGGTAAAGTAACATTTGGTGACGGTGGTCAAGCTAAAATTCAGAGAGTTGGTGAACTCAACAGTGTGGATCAACCCAAGCTGGTGAATGTTTACTTAGTTGAAGGACTTAAGGCAAATCTAATCAGTATAAGTCAACTGTATGGCGAATGACTCAAGGTGATCTTTACCAAAGATTATTGTCATGCCGTTGATGTGAACAATAATGTTGTTTTGTATGGAGTGCGCTCTGGTAACAACTGTTATATGTGAAAACCATCTGATCGTTGCTTGTCAGCAATGGAGACAAATCTCAATCTTTCGCATAAGAAGTTGACCATATGAACATCGATGGGCTGATCCGGTTAGTAAATGCAGGAGTTATGCGTGGAGTACCAAAATTGGAGAGAAGAACAGATATTGTATGCACAGCATGCAACAAAGGCAAACAAATCAAAGTGCAACACAAAAAGATTGGTGAAATCACGTCAAAGAAGGTCTTGGAGTTGATTCACATAGACCTCATGGAACCGGTTCAGACAGAGAGTCTCTCTGAAAAGAGATATGTGTTTGTGCTTGTGGATAATTTTTCCAGATATTCGTGGGTCAGATTCTTAAGGGAAAAGAGTGAGGCAGTCGAAAGCTTCAAAATCCTGGCTTTGCAACTCAAATCAGAAAAGCGAGACATTGTTCAGACGCGAAGTAATCATGGTGGAGAATATCAGAATGAGACGTTTGAGAAATTTTGTAATAGTCAGGGAATTCGTCATCAGTATTCAGCACCTAGGACCCCTCAGCAGAATGGTGTTGTTGAGAGAAAGAATTGAACTCTTCAAGAAATGGCCAGAGCCATGATACATGGAAATAAAGTGTCACACAGATTTTGGGCTGAAGCCGTTAACACAACATGCTACATTGTGAATCGAGTTTATGTCAAACCAGGCACCAAGACATCACCATACGAAATTTGGAAAGGAAAAAGTCCGAATCTGAGCTACTTTCATATGTTTGGATGTGTACGTTATATCTTGAATGATAAAGATAGCTTGGGAAAATTTGACTCAAGGAGTGATGAAGGGATGTTCTTGGGATATGCTACGAACAACATGGCATTTATAGTGTTCAATCAAAGAACAAAGATTGTGGTGGAGTCAATTAATGTTGTGTTTGGCGATCATAGAAAGCTAAGGTTGGAAACTGTGACACATGACGTGAGTGAGTCACACAGTGGTCCAATATTTTCAGAGAACATGAACAGGGAGGAACCAAAAATTGAAAAGGAAGTTTTTGTTGGTAAACCACTGCAGGTTCATCGTAATCACTTTGAGAAAGATGTAATTTGATGATTTACATGACCAGTTGGTTAATCAAAACAAAAAAAATAAACTTTCGAGCGATGGTTATGCTTGCTGAAATTGTTGAGTTCTCAAGCTTTATTTCATTGATCGAACTCAAGACGGTTCAGGAAGCCTTAGATAATGAATTTTGGACAGCCTCGATGCATGGTGAACTGGAGCAATTTACAAGACTGGATGTTTGGGATCTAGTACCAAAACCTTTGGATATTAATATTGTGGGAACCAAATGGATCTTCAAGAATAAGATAGATGAACATGGCAATATGGTTCATAACAAGGCACGCTTGGTGGCTCAGGGATATTCTCAGATAGAAGGCATCAATTTTGATGAGACATTTTCCCCTGTAGCAAGGTTGGAGTCGATACGCCTGCTGTTGGGAATTGCTTGTGATCTTCGCTTCAAGCTCTTCCAGATGGATGGTAAGAGTGCGTTCTTGAATGGGCTGCTTCAACAAGAAGTTTACGTTTCTCAACCAAAGGGTTTCGAGGATTCAGATTCTCCCAATCATGTCTACAAGTTGAAGAAAGCTCTTTATGGGTTGAAACAAACTCCTCGAGCTTGGTACGAGAGATTAGCTCAATTCTTGCATGTGACGGGTTTTCAAAGGGGAAGTGTTGACAAGACATTGTTTATCAAGCAGTCAAACATGGAATTCTTGGTGGTTCGAGTCTATGTAGATGACATTATTTTTGGTGGAACCAAGTCAAGTCTTGTAGACAGTTTTGTCAAAAGAATGACTCGAGAGTTTGAGATGAGTCTTTGTGGTGAGTTAAACTACTTTCTTGGTCTACAAATCAAACAATCAGAGGAGGGGATCTTTGTCTCAAAAAGTACGTATGCTAAAAACATGATCAAGCGTTTTGAAATGCAAACATCAAAAGCATCTCAAACACCCATGAGTTCTACGAGTAAGCTGTCCAAAGACGAAGAAGGAGCTAAGGTAAGTGAGACTTTGTATCGTGCCATGATCGGGAGCCTTCTGTATCTAACGGCGAGTCGACTAGACATATGCTATAGTGTTGGTGTGTGTGCTCGATATCAGGCTGCTCCGAAACTTTCTCATATGGCGGCAGTTAAACGTATTCTTAAATACGTTCGAGGCACCATTGATTTTGCGATGCAGATTGGGCTGGAAGTTTAGACAATCGAAAGAGTACATCAAGAGGCTGCTTATTTTTAGGTAACCATCTAATTTCTTGGCATAGCAAAAAACAAAATTGTGTCACTCTATCTACTGCTAAGGATGAATATATTGCTCTAGGAAGTTGTTGTACACAATTGCTTTGGATGAAACAAATGCTTGTTGATTATGGAATTGAATCTGGATCTTTCTCTGTGTTCTGTGATAACAAGAGTGCAATTAATATTGCTAAGAATCTTGTACAACATTCAAGAACCAAGCATGTAGATATTAGACACCATTTTGTTAGAGAATTGGTAGAGGAGAAACTAGTATAAATTGAGCATGTATCATCTGACAAACAGCTGGCGTATCTATTCACAAAAAAACTTGATCTTAATACTTTTGTGCATTTGTGTAAAGCAATTGGTGTGTGTGAACCTTGACTGATTCTCTTCGTTGTTGTGTTCTTAGTGAGTGACTATGTGCTAAATTGTGTCATGACTTAAATCCCTTGTAATAACTACCTTAAAACCTCTTATTAACAGTCAGATAGGAGAACAACTTCTCAGGTTGATCCTATGACATTTCGAATAATTTCGAAATCGAGGCAGTATATCTCAATGTTGTGTTTAATACATTATCACAAAAAAAAGAGAATATTATCAACTGGGAAGAGTTCTAACCTATTCTGATCATGGAATGTGGAAGCTACTCAAAGAGAAAGAGCTAGTTCCTTGAGTTAATGAGTTGATCATTTTCTGTAAACAAAACTTGTCATGATTCAGTACTTAGCCTTGCTCTGTTTGCAGCGAATGCGGTAGAATTACGTTAAGTGTTTCTCCCTAATAGAAGTATAAAAAAACAGTTCTTACATCTGTAAATCCGTAAAATTAAACTGGAGTCCAGTGAAGTTGCTATTTCTTTTCTGCCATATTGATATATGTGTGATTTGCGATTAGGTCCCTCACTAATATTTTTTATTCAATGGATGTGTGTCTTATAAGTTATGGTTTATGTGAATGCTGATACTTGAGGAATTTTGTCAAAATTATGGATTCTATCATCCGCTCTTGTTACAGTAAGAGATTTGTTTAAGTAGTGTTAGTGTTTCTGAGTTAAGTGTGTAGGAACTTGTTGGATTTGAAAAAAATTATCATATTAGATTTGGGCTCCAACACTTAAGTTTGTTTTGTTTTATATCACTGTTGGGTCTGGCCCATATGCTAATAACCCTACAAGGGTCTTCTTTTTGACTAAATGTATAGAAGCTTCTTCCTCCACACAATGGCGCCGGCGACTCGAAAGCAGACCGCGGAAGCTCTCCGTCAAGCGGTCGCCGATCGGCGTTCCGTCTCCTCCACCTCGTCTTGTCGTCGCGCAAGCACCGCCACCGATGGACCCAATGAGATTATCGATCTCGCTCCAGAAAACTCAACAAGATCGCGCCGCTCTCATCGCGCTGGGAAAGCTCCAATGGTCGCGCCGCCGTCTCCTCCATTGGATCTGATGGATGAAGACAACGCTCCTGTTGAAGGTGATGAAGAGAATCGGTTTCCTAAGTGGGATGCCCGGATCGAAGAAAATCAGAGGATGTATGACTCATTGATTGTTGCAAATCCATCAAGAGCAAAGTCACGAAATCTCCCTTTCAATCGTCTTTTTCTCACCCAAGAAGCCAGAGAAAATTATCAAGACTTTTGTGTTCGGAACTTCCTTGATCAGAAAGTGTTGCCTCTTGGAGTGGCGGATATGCAAGAAGCAAAGAAGCTGTTGGTCGAAGCTGGACTCGTTCATACGGTGATAGATGTGGACCCATACGTGAGGCAAGTGGTGTGTGAATTTTATAGCAATTTGCCCTTCCGTGAAAGATGTCATGGTGGTCTAATTCTCGTGTATGTGCGGGGACACATGTATAAATTCTCTCAAGAGATTATCAATCGTGTGTGTCTCACTCGTGGTGACATTCCGTGTCGTGCTAACTCTGAAATTTACATGGAAGAACCGATCTCGGAAGCAGCTCTTTTAATGTGTGGTGGTACTGTCAATGACATAGACTCGCTCACCTTGCCTCAAGTCACTCCAACCATGGTGATTCTCTACAATTTGTGTTGTCGCAATTGGATTGCTACGGCTAATAGCACTACAATGACACAATGTCGGGTTGAATTCCTCTACATGATTGTCAAAACAAGCCCTTCAACTTTGGTGAGCTCATCTTCAAACAGATTTTTCGCGTGTCCAAGTCTCTGGACAAGAGTGAGAAGGTCATCCCTTTTCCAAATCTAATCTACATGGTTTTAAAATTTCAGCGGGTTGTTCCAGTGTTTCGTCGAGATAGGCGGTCTGATGCTCCGCGAAAGGTCACTGTGGACAAGAGTTCTCGTGCAGCTAATGTTGAAGCTTCATGTCCTGCTCCGAATCTGCCTTTTGATTTGGATACACTTTACAAGCAACTTTTCTTGGTTCGGAGGCGTCTACGAGGTAAGTACTTTGTTCCATTATGATTATCTCACGCTACTGGTTGTTTTTAAGTGTTTGTCCACTCAAGCAGGGGGAGAATACGGTAGCATTCACCTGTCAAGTGAGCTAAATGGTAGGAGTAATGATGAAGATAGCGATGCTACGGTTTCGATTGATGATGATTCAGGGAGTGATGCTACGGTTCCGATTGATGATCAAGGGACTGCTACGGATAATGACTAGAGAATGTAGCTGAAATGTGTAGGAATTATGGGGGAGTGGGTTGTTTTTCTCTGGTTTTTGTTGGATGGGTATCTCTTAGATATTTTAATAGGAAGTATGCAAGAGTAGTTTTGTTTTGGGTGGATGCTCCAGTAGGTTAATTCGGCTATGTAACTTAACTGAATGATGATGTGATACATCTGTGTGATGAATCTGATTTTTCTTTTGGTTAAGTGCATGTGTTCTTGTCCTCTTTGCTATTTCTGAAAAGTGAAGCTAACCGTAGGACTGTATAATGGTTGTTGGTTCTTGTTTGTTTTCGGTTGGTTGCAGATCTGATGCCTTGATGCTTGAGTTGAGACAAACACATAAAAAGGGGGAGAATGTGAGCACGAGACCTTATGGGGGGAAAAGATCAAGGTGATCGTGTGACGTGGTAAGGAGGTTTTGGAAAATAAAGGAAAAGTTTAATCAAGAGGAAAAAGGAAATATACTCTAAAGATTTGGTGTCATCGAGAATCCAGAAGATAAATAGAAGAGGCTGGACGAAAACTAGGGTTGACCGTTTTGAGAGATTTGAGAGAAACACATAGAGATTGTGATCCTGAGGTATAGCTGTGTGAGACTCAAAACAGAGTTGTGTGAAACAGTTTGGATAGTTCAGGTGAGAGATCGATACTCTCTTAGAGCATTAGGTTAGGTAGTCTTTAGGAATTGGTCTGTGGCAATTATAAAGCTGTGATAAGTTGCGTAAAAAAAATTAAACAAGATTGTTTAAAAGATTCTTGAATAAAGTTATTTTTGAGCTTGATCGTGTTTCAAATTGTGTTACAGTTTGACTTTCGGTTTTTCAATTCTCACCATCCTCAAATTGGTGGCTAGCCAGAAGTGGCCAACAAAACCTTTAAAACATATCTTCACTGCATGACATCTGATACATCTAGTTCATGGTCCAAGTGGCTGCCTCTTACTGAGTGGTGGTACAACACAACATATTACTATGCCATCTGTTGTACCCCATACGAAATTGTGTATGGCCAACCACCACCAACACATACTCTATATTTACCTGGTGAGAGTACCTTTGTTGTGGTTGATAGGAGTTTGCAAAAGAGAGAAAAACTCATCAATATGCTCAAATTTCACTTGATGAGAGCTTAGAATATGATCAAGCAATAGGCTAACTCATCGTTCAAACAGAGTGTTTCAAGTTGGGAACTATGTCTACCTCAAGCTTTAACCCTAAAGGCAGCACTCATTGAAAAATATGTAGGTAAAACACAAATTATTCCCTCGCACTTATGGTCTTTACAATGTTATGTATATGAGCTGATGCATACAAGTTGGAGTTGCATATGAGTGCACTATTCATTATGTTTTCCATGTTAGCCAACTAAAATTGTGCACAACCCACCTACAACAACAATCCCACCNCTCTCTCTCTCTCTCTCTCTCTCTCTCTCTCTCTCTCTCTCTCTCCCCTTTTGTCAATTGTAAGACTCCATTGTCGTCGCCTTCAAAGAATCTTCGTACTCATGAGTGGTCCCTCTTCATTTGCCCGCTTCTAAGCTAATTGATTTGCCTTTATTGGGGTTTCAGTAAGCTCTTAGAAAGGATCTCATTATAAATAGCATCTTTCGGCTCCAACAAAATATTGCAAAGCACAAAGAATAAACAAAAAAAATAGAGAATATAACAAAATTTGGAGACTAAAACTCGAATGCACATATTTTTCTCTTGGCAAGGAATAAAGTTGAGAAATTATGGTGAAAAAATTTATGAGCACTAAAATTTATTTTTGTAGCAGTTGAGAAATATTATTTTTATAAAGTTTAAAAGTTGCAAAATATATAGTCTATAGCGGTGGGAAAATGGGTATTCAATTCGAGTTTGGTTTGGATATTTTGGATTTTCGCTTTTTCGATTATTGATTTAAGATAAATCAGGTATTTTGAAAGTTTGGTTCATTCGAGTATTTAGGTAAGAATCAATATGTGTTTCAGGCGGAGATTTCATGTTTTCATGTACTTTGGATATTTTTCAGATATTAGGATATTTTTAGATACTTTGGATGGTTTTGGATATTTTAAATATTTTGATATTTTTCGGATACTTCAGATGTTTTTGAACATTTTAATTGTTTTGGATATTAACGCTAAAATTAACTAATATATTTAGATATATGGTCGTAATTTAGATAATTCCAAATATCAGAAATATCTCGGTTCAGCTGGAGTTTATTTTCAGTTCTTTCTATTCCTGATTTTAGATCTATTCATGTATTTTAAAAGTTCGATTCGGGTTTTAGGTCGGTTTTCTTGGGTTGGATTGAGTTTGGTTCTTTGGGTTAAGATTTTTTCCTACCCATAAAAACAAATTTTTAAGAAGTTCTTGGTCGAATGAAGGGGATTGGAAATTTTGAATCGGTCACACCATTTTATTTATTTATTATATATAATAAGACTCTAGCCTCTGTAAAATTGCAAGAAAAAATGTTGTGTTTAAATTTTCATTGAGAAATCACTAATAACAATTATTAAATGATATGAACATTCAAAATTTCTCATAGTATCTTTTGTATAAAGAGGAAAAGTAAGCAAATGAATGAAAAGATAGGGGGAAAATGCCAAAATAATCTCGAACTTGCAAATGTACGCTAATAGCGTTTGAATTTTCAAGTGAGCCATTTAAATCTTGAATAATTATATAGTGTCCATTTTAATCTCGAACTATTGTTGACTAAACCATATTAGACTTACAAAAAGACAACAATTGAATATACTTAACTTCCGTTAAGTATCAAAACGACGTCGTTTTATCTAACAAACACCATTTTTCTAATAGAAAATATTTAAATCCCTAAATCATAATTCTTCATCTTCCTCTTTTTTCCTCTCGTCTAAGAAAGAGAAGAACACTCAAAACAGAGTATCTAAACCATCAAACCTCAAACATAGACAACATTGTTGTATCCTAATAAAAATTAAAAACCAACAAAGGTGGAACTATATCATAGCCCACAGAAACGTAAGAGAGATGAAGACATAAGCTATAAATCTGATGCTTCATGTTCTTCTTCGAAAATTTGAATTCGTTGGTGTATTTGAGATTTCAAAAAACCTAAATTTATTCCCTTTGAATCATAAAATCTGCTGATTGAGATTTTGACCTCATCAGAGCGACTCAATGGTTTGAGCATAATTCTCCGTTTTGGGTTTGACTCGCTGACATCAATTGGATTTGTTCACTTATTTTTGGTATAAAACTGATCGAACCAAATACCAATTTGGTTATTAACTTTCTCTAAATCCCTTTGTGTCTCCCTGGAGAGAAGGTATGCATGCTTCAATGGCTTCCTCTTTGATACATAAGATTATCTATATGAATTTGTGGAAATTTTGGTCAAATCAGTTCTCCACAATATACTCTTTTAAATATTCTTCTTAAGCTTCGACTAATCTATTTTGTCAACATAACTTCTCTAGTCTCGGTTTTGATTAAGCATGATTAAGATTTTATTAGTAAATCTCAATTTTGAAATTGAAGGGGATTTTTTTGGTATTATCGAACTTTTAGGATTTATACTAGCTTTTTAAAAAAAAATTGTGTTCTTTAGATAAAATGACGTAGTTTCGTGTGTTGTTAAAACACCATCATTTTGGTACTTAACGATCGTTAAGCGTATCTAACGTTTGACTTTTTGTATGTCTAAAATGATTTAGTCAACAATAGTTTAGGATTAAAATGGACATTGTAAAAATTGAAGACTTAAATAGCTCATATTCAAGCTTGATTAGGCTTGGAATTTTGTATCCGAATAATTTGCCCATGTCTAAGAAAATGCAAAATCCAAAATACTTTTTAAGATGATATCTTAACTATTAAAATAGGAGTACACAATCTTTTTATGCGTGATTTTTTAAAATAACATATTTTTAAAATGTTTTTAAATTTTTCTAATGTATATTTGTACTAGTAAAACAGAAGCACACCAACTTTACCTATCTTATTATGTCTCTTCGTTTTCGTTACCTTTTAATAATAACTAGAGTTGAATTCACGCCGTGCGCGAATATATTTTTGATTATGCATACATTTGATTGTGTATTATATTGTATACTATTTTTACATATAGTTATTGTTTAATATGGGATAATAATGTATAAATATAAATGAAAAAATCTAAATAAGATTTGTATTTGGTCTAGAGTAATAATATATATGAAGCTCATACAAATAAATAGTTTAGATAAATATTTATTTTAATTTGTTAAATTAGTAATGAATTGTTCCAAATAAAATAGACTTTATAAAGTAGATTTTTTTTAGAATGACTCTATTTTAATAGAGTACTAGATTTTCACCCACGTTTTGATGTATAATATAATACAAAAGATATTTAATGATGATTTGAGTTTTTATTATAAATAAATTATAGTAAAGAACAAATACTTTCATATTACTGAAACGTATTAACAATATGGATTATCAATATCAAAATAAAAATTAGTTTATCCTACCATATTCACGATCCAGAGATCAGACAAGGTTCAACCGTGAACCGGAAACATAGCCAGTTGGATCAATAATAAACCCAAAGAGAATTACACCGATTAAAAGAAAAAATTAAACCAGTAAAGAACCGAAAACTGACGAACTGTTGAACTGGATTCGAACCGGGTTCAATTCTTAAGCATGAAATTTAATTTATTTTATTAATTATTACAATTTTTGGGCAAAATTAAAGTTTTAATTTAAAAAGGGGTGATTTCAAAAATGACTCAAAATTGTTGGTCAAACACAA